>MU383256.1:0-37275 GCA_022495125.1 Xylaria acuta | reverse complement strand
CTTATTAATAAATAAAAATATAAATAAACTAAAAAAAAAACTAAAAAAGCAAACATTTTATAAAATAAAGTAATTTTTAATTTATTACTAGCAAAACTACTTAGGTTATATATACTGTTAGCTCGGTAAAATATACTAAAAAAGCTATTATTACTACTATTTTAAAGGTTGCTAATACTTTTAAAAATACTAGAAAATTTAAAAATATTATTAAAAAATTAGCAATTTTTAAAATAGCTATATTTAAAACTTAAAAGTCTAATATTAAAAGTTTTAAAAAACTACTATAACTTATAACTTAAGGTTTAAAAACTAAATTAATTTTATTATAAGCTATAGGCTTTTATACTAGCGTTTAAATTAGCGATTATTATATTTTTTTTTATTTTACTAGCAACCAAAATAAAATTTAAAAGCTATAAATAAGCTAAATATAATATTAAATAAATAAAGTAGTATAAAGCTATAAAATTAAAATAAGTTTAAATAGTAAAATTACTAAATATAAAGCCTACTAAATTATACGTAGTTTTAAATAAATTTTTAAAAAAAATTATAATAAAACGTTTGTTTTAATAGTTAAGCTTATAAGCTATAAAGCTATTTTTGCTTTAGTAGCTATTTTAAATTTTAAAATCGAGCAAATAAACATTAAAACTGCTTTTTTATATAAAAAAATTAAAAAAAACGTTTATGTTTAATAATTACTAAAGTTCGAAAATAAAATAAATAAAATTTATAAGCTAAACAAAGCTTTCTATAGTTTAAAATAAGCCCTAAAAATATAGTATTAAACTTTAGCCGATTTTTTTAAAATTTTAAAATTCGAACTATTAAATTTAAATATTAGCGTATTTATAAAAAAATATATTTATATTGTTATATACGTTAATAATTTATTTATAATAGAACTTTTTAAAAGTAAAATTAATAAAATTAAAAAAGCTTTATTAAAACGTTTTAAAATATAAGACTTAAAACTATACTTTTATTACTTTAATATAGCTATTACTTAAAATTAAAAAAATAAAAATATTTATTTTAATTAAAAAGCTTATTTAAAAAAAATAATTAAAAAGCTAGGTTAGTAAAAAGTATATATTATAGCTATATTTATAAATATAAACAAAATTTTAAAGCTAGCTAAAAACTACAAAGTTAGCAAAAAAAATATTTAGTAGTACGTAAAAGCTATAAGCTACTTAATATACGCTATATTTAGCATTAAATTTAATATAACTTATTTTATTTCTTATTTAAACAAATATATAAAAAACTTTATATTAATATATTTAAAAAAAGTTAAAAAAGTACTATAATATTTATATAGTACTATTAACCTAAAGCTATACTATTAAAAAAAATTATAAAATTTTATAAGCTAAACTAATATTAATTAAGCCGGCTATATTTAAACTAAACGTTTTACTATAAAATATATATTTAATATAAATAGCAGTACTATTAGCTAAAGCTTAAAAAAATAATAAAATATTATTTTATTATTTTATAAATTAAAACTTATAGGTTAAATATAAGCTATTAAAAAAGCTATTTAGCTTTAACGGCTATTATCTAAACTAAACGCTATTAAAAAATATATATTTGCTACAATTATATATAAAAATAATTAAAAAGCTATTATTATAGCAAAAAATCCTTAATTTTATAGCAAAATAAAATACGTTCTAATATAGTAGGCTTTTTACAAAAAAGCATTATTATAAAAAAATATAAATTTTTAATAGATTTTAATAGCCGAACAAATAGCCGACGGGCTTACTAAGCTACTACTATAAAACAAATTTATTACTTTTTAAAATATTTTAAGTTTCCGCTAATAAAGTAAGTAAAAAAAATTAGCTAAATTATATTTTATAAAATATTTACTTTTAACTATTATATATATAATATTTTTAAAAGGTTTATAACTATTTTATATAAAGCTTTTACTTTTTACAGCGTTTTATTTTAAAAAACTTATTAACGTTATAATTTAACTATATAACTTTTTAAAGTATACTATTTATTTATATACTATTAAACTTTTTTAGCTTTTACAAATTTAACAATATAATTTATAACACTATTAGCTAATACTATTAAACAAAATATATTTTTAAATACTTTATAAAAAGTTATTTTACAAAAAACCCTTGTTAGTACTAAAGCTTTACTTTAAAACATTACTTATAAATACTTATAACAAACTAAATTATTAAACTTTTACAAATTTATATTTATTAATATTATAGCAAAGTACTTTTTTAATTTTATTAAACCTTTAACGGACTTAAAAACGTTAGGCCCCAAAATTAAAGCATACTTATAATAATTTAGCAATATAAACAAATTTTTAATACTTTTAAAATATTTAATATTAAAAAATAAACAAAAAGTATTTTTTTATATTTATTTTTAACTTATATTTTTTTATAATAAATAAAATTAAATAAATTAAATAAACTATATACTGGACGCCCGAACGCAAAACTGCTTTAGCTACTTTATTAGACTTTTTAATACTAACAAACACTACTTTAAAATTAAAGTTTTTAGTATGCCGAACAAAACAATAATAAAAAACAAATAAAAAACAAAGTACTAGCATATATTTTTTATAGCTATTATTAAAACTAAAGAATTAAAAAAAAAATACATATTAATTTAAAACTATAATTTAGTAAAAGTACTTAAATCTAAAAAGTAGAAGTTAGTACTTTTTAGCAAACAACGAACATTCGTTAAATATTTTTAAAAAAAAAAAAAATAACTTTTATATAGGTTTAATACAATATAAATATAAAAAATAAAAGCAAAAATAAGTATTTACCGAACTTTTTGTTAAAATTAACAAAATAAACAAGGTTAAAGGACTTATTTTATTAAAAAGTTAAAAATATACGCTTTAAGGATTGCGTACTACTTTAAGCATAGTAAAGAATAGTTAGAAAAAAAAGCTTACAATAGCTTTAGGTAAATATATATAGTTCGAGTAGGAGTATTAAAATTAAAGGGCTAGTAAATCTAGTGGCTGGGTACTTCGCCCTATATATACTTACCTATATAATATAAGGTACTACCTTATTATACTATACTTAGACTTGTTCCTTAATGCAATATATTATACTATATCTATCTATTGCTTATAATCTTAACAAAGGGGTACTATGGAGGTCGCAATGTGCGTGTTGATTCTCTATACGAGAAACTTAGGAATTAATGACATTGATCCCTTGTCCATATGCTACTCTTTACCACCTGGCAGCGAGCAACATCTTGTGATCCTGACTTGTATCGACTAGTTAAGCCAACCTCCAAAGGCCGAACTTTGGGATCTGTGGGGCGTCACTAATCTGCTAGCGCTAGCGGTATGCCCCAAGCTCACTGGGAGTTGCCCTAATAAACTGGTACGGGCATGAATAGTGAGACGTTATCCCGAGCAATGTAAGTATTTCTTAGATCTAACATTACTACACCTAACCCAATGCAACGTTGCTAGATTAGGCGAGATTACATCAGTTCTAACATGCGGAAAGGCAAAAACTTATTTTCATTCCTGTTAGATGTTTTAACATTGACTCCGTCTTTTTTAACAAATTTGCAAAATAAATCCAGTGCTGCAAACACGCGTCTCTGTACAATTAATATCTCAGTCGCAGAAGACGTGGATCATCATGCTGCACGTATCGATACCGGACAATGACCTCTCAATTGACGTAGTGACGGAGCATCAAAGTGACAATAATTTACCTGCAGATCGAGTTGGTATTCTTGGGGGGTTTCTCAAATCAAAATGGAACTCCGTTGGGTTTATTTTCTGTTCTAGAATTGGCGTACGTGACGATAGATTCAAACCACCACCTACGTGAAAACGGCCCAGTGATCATGCAGCGAACTTTATAAGAGACGGGTTGGGGGGACCAACGCAGATATGTGTTTGCGGCACGGTCGGGAGTTCAATCAAGTACAAAAAACGAATTCGAGATGCATTCGTTAAAAGTCTACGTACGGTCCAGGTAGTTATTACACTAGGATATCATCATTACTTGTGGGCTCTCTTTTGCTTTAGATTCAGTCGTTTGGATGCTCTTGAATCTCTCGCTGGAACTGCTTTCGCTGAAATATCAGCTTTCGTTCCACCGTGCTTTGCCCTGCCCCTACAGTTGGCCGGGCCTCTAGAACCCGCCACTGTGTCCGGCCCAGTAACAGGTTTTGCCTCCTGCAGCCGTTTACTTCTTCGTAGCGGTACGGGAGAATCGTGGGGTGGTAGGTCTGGTCGGGCTTTCTCGCTGCCTCGGGAGGGTCGACCCGGGCGTCTTTTTTCTCTCGGAAGTGGCTGGGCCGTGCATCGGGAAGAGGAGCTATGGAAGGCGTTCGGTGGTTTAGGGGCATTAATTGCCATAGGTAGTTCTTGTTGGGCTGGGTTCGTGACTGAGGACACTTCCTGATTCGGCTTGGCGGGGGAGGGAGACACAGATCGATATTGCCTGAGGTCTGTTTCGCTAAAGTTGACGGGGCCGTCGCGTTCAGGACTTCTCTGATGGGGGTAAGTAACCTTGCTCATCTCCTGTTCAATCCACTCTTCAAGAGGCTGCTCATGCTTCCAGGACATCCCCGGCACAAAACCCCATTTATTATCCCATATACCGCTCTTTGTCCAGGTGTCTTTAACTCTCTCATATGCCGTCGTATTTATATCAAAAGGGTCCGCTGTGGGGTTTCCATCACGTCTCAATTCCTGTTGGATTCTCTCGCGCTCTTTCGACAACTGATAGACAAACTGGTGGAATGGACGCGACGCCTCGCGCTCGCGCTCCTTTGTAGCCCACACTTTTTCTATCAGCTGGATCTCTTCGTTGCCGGGGCCTTCGTCAGTTTCAAGCTCTGATGTCTTCATTAAATGGGAAGGGGAGAAGGGATTTGCATTTGTTGTCTTTAGTTCCGTATGGAGTTCGGGTTTGGACTCGAGGGGCTCTTCGTGCTTCCACCTCCAGATCTCTCCGCCTTGTTCCCACTTCTCGTCCCAGATACCTTGCTCTATCCAACGCTTCTTTACACACTCTCTCGCATGCGTGGTGTGCCCCATGCGAATGGGTGCGTGGCAACCATCGCTATCCTCTCCTTTATTGATTTGTCTGCCCTCTTCCTCTACCTGGGCTTCAAATTGGCTGTAAGGAAAGGAAGCGCGATATTGCCTCGTCAACTGAAATCGACGTTCTGATAACCAGCGCTCTTCTTCATCTGGCCGGTCCGGACTTTGCAGTTGAGTTGTTGTGCCAGATGGATATGATATATATGAAGGGGGAGGGCGGCTAAACCGGCTTCTCGCACGATCGAGCTTCTGGGGGCTATTTAACAGAATCTCTAGAGCTCTATCGGCCAATGTCAAGCCCATCCCTCTGAGCGGGTCAGCCGGGTCAGCCATGAAAAATATCAGTGAAAAAGAGTAGAATAATACGCAGAAATCTGTTAAGGAGAAATGAGTCACTTGAATCGTAACGGGGGACGCAACAGAGAGCGGAGATTGAAAGAACGAGAATAGGAAGTAAACTGGACTGGGCACCTGGGACTATGGGAGAAGGGAGGGGGAGCACGGTCGCGACGCGCTGAAGAAGTTTGTGTCGCGCTGAGCTTCACCGGAGTATTCCCAGCAAATTTTGGAGGATTAGCGCTAAGCCAATTAACTTCGTAACGAATAGCTTGTTTCAGCAGTGGCCAACTGCCTACCTCCTATCAAGATGCAAATGAATAGGCCTAGAACAACATCACATCCTTCTCCACTCGCACCAATAACCTGGCATACCACCAGATCGAGACCGGCTCGCTTGATACAATCCTTAAGCACAGTGCTACCTTAAAACAAAGCGTCCACAAAGGATATAATATTCGGGGGGTTACGACATGATAACATCGACCGACCAAGCAACGGCTTATTGTCGGTTTTCTAATTTAAAACAGTTTGGGAATCTGTCTATAGAACGGACTAATTACTGGTTATGGCAAAATGGGTGGATTCTTCGGCTACCGACTTAAGTACCTGGATACTTGGGTAGTTTGTGGTGCCTACCTACCAGCGTGGTGGGTAGCACGAGAAAATACCCCCGCTGAGAATTCACGTCTACTGATATTGCTTGTATAACGAAGTATTTGGCTGAAAATCACGAGATTGGAACCCGGGCGACTTTGTTCGTCTATAGTCTTGTGCGAATAGGGTGCCTCGTTATGTACTGGGTTATACTCTACCCATGTACATGGAGACTTACCTATACACTTTCTACTGTGGTTTACCTATACAATAAGAAACCTAACGGCCGAACAGAAGGTAAACAAAATCTTCGCTGTAGATTATAGCTAGCTGTAGATGTATTGCTATATGCGTAGCATGTTGTACCTCCAAAAATCCCAGCGCAGCGTTCACTACCCCTTTATAGCCAAAACCGAGATGCTAATTACTCTGTTGGTCCACCTATGGATACTCGAAACCCGCAGGTGGTTGTGCCCCTGGAAAATTGGGACGGGTGAAAGTATTACCCAAAGTGTTCGCCCGGGACGGTTTCGGGGCCAACCTTCGCGGTGTTTGCGGGTTTGTATTCCTGCGAGGCCCCAAGTGTGGCGGTACTGGGGGCTGAGACGTGGCGGTAGCTTCACGAGTTGCAGCTCGACGACCCTTCGCTTGGCGAGAGGTGGCTTGACGTGTGATGGTGGCTGGATGAGCCTCGGGTGGGGCTTGATGCGCCGGAGGGAGAGCTTCATGGATTATCTGTGGAGCCTGATAATCTATTGGCAGAGTTTGATAATCAGTAGGGGAAGCTCCAGGGGAAACTCGAGGAGCTGCTTGATAAACTGTCGCTGGAGCTTGACGAGCTCTAGCCGGGGTTTGATAAATTGTAGCCGGGTTTTGGTGGCCTATGGCTGGAGTTTGAAACTGGGTTTGGAGAGGGAGAGGTGGAATTTGGCACAGCGGGGTGGTGAGTCCTTGTCCACCATAGCATTTGACGAGCATTTGGGCGGCGGAAGCTCGCGCCTCAGGGTTGAGGGCTGCCATCTCCCTCATGTCTCCAAGAAGACGTTCGTGTAAGCCGATTGCGAAAATAGTATTGTAAATACCTTGCATGCCCCCCTTCTGAGTCTTCTGCAAATTACGGAAGTCTTTGTTTCCCGAAGTCCATAACAACGTAACAAAGAGTGACCAAACATCGGCTTTGTGTGTCGTAATTCCATGTTGATTCAACTCAGGGGCCATGTAGTACCAAGTACCAACCGTGGTCTCCGCCATATACTGGTGGTTGCTGAGTCCAAAATCACTGAGCTGGAAGTGATATTGGTTCGATGCTATGGAGTATAGGATATTGTCCGGTTTGATATCTCGATGGACGACCATTTGGATTGCGAGAAAATCAATAGCTTGGAGGATTTGGTGACAGGCGAGCCTAATAATATCCTTAGCAGGGATGAGGAGATTTTGTGACTGCATTAAAGAGGTCAAGTTTCCGTCTTTTAGAGGCATAAATATTTCCACGGCGCCCTTGTCCCAGCCCTGAGACGAGATGTATTCGACAATATGGGGCTAGAGTCGATGTTAGCTTCTATGTATCTGTCAGCAATAAATGTGTTGCTCACGTGGTTCATCGTTGAGAGAATCTTCGCTTCACGAAGCCAAGCCGTTTTCAGCCTCTCTGAACTCACTCCCGTCTTGGACACTTTAAGTCTCTTGACAGCCATGAGTTTGCCGTGGTCTAGGTCGATTGCTTTATATACGTCTCCATATGAACCAGATCCAAGGCAACCCATCTGTGCCCATCTTATCGGTAGCTGCCGGGCCCCCGCGGTATGAAGTCGGGTTTCCCTCTGGGACACCGGGGCGGTTTCGGACTCGTCGATAGTCTCAGCGAGGTGCGTGTTCTCCTCCAATGCGAAACCTCTTCGCTCCTTAGCTTTTTCAGTCGTCTCTATGGGATCCTGATACCATTTCAACCGAAATTGGATGAGATCCCGAGAAACGCCCCCAATCCCAATGATATCGTTTATCCCGCCAAATACAACAACCTTGCGAGGGCGTCCATACTCAAATGGAAAGGCGGTTTCACCGTAGACTTGGCTCGTCTGAGTGTGCGATCGGTCATAGAACATGACAACGTTGGTATCGGGGTTGATTTCGAACGAGCAATGTATTTTCGAAATGCTGCCACCTTCGAGAACGATATCGCCGTCGCGACCCAGTGTTGCAAGAGTATTACTATTCGCCGACTTCGAGCGGACGTGACCAATATCCAAAACTGGGTCGCCATTCCCGAGTGCTGAGCGAAAGCGCTTGTTACGAGGAGATCTAAGGACCTCATGAGCCCGGTCGTTTATTGGTTCAAGAGCAAAGAGAGCGTTGGGGAAAGGCATTTCGACGTGATGGGATACAACACTGCTTGTGAGGAACGAAACTATAATGATGTATGGAGAAACGTGAATTCAACATAAACCAAGGAACTTGTTTGCTGTCTCTAGTTCCCAGATTTGGGAATAGCTATCTCTTTTATTTACGATTCAAAAATTGACGAACAACAGGTCGTTGATCAGATGCAACCCGAGCAGGAATGCCTATTGGTTACAGCAATTCGGTGTTTCTACAGATGAATGCTAATTGCTGAAAGGTGTATTTTATGTTGATACATCTGTGGAACGAATACAATGGACGTGTATATGAGTGAATATATGTTAGGAGCTCTTGTGTAGCATTCACAAACGTAATCAATACGGATGCTTGATCAGTCGACTACCCAGTAATACTTAACAGGGTAGCGGGAGCTTTGCGCCACTACTGCTGTGCTGTAAGGGGTCATAAAACACTTGACAGGCATTGTTTGGTTCGCGTCCTTTGCGCTACGCTAGTCCCGGGGTTCAGCCGCTGTTGTACGATCAATGCAGCGGCTGCTAGTGTATCCTGTGTCGTTTGGGAAGCGCTAATAGAGGACAGAAGTGCTGGTTCTCCACCACACCCACAACATGGCATTGATATCATAGCCAACCAATACAATTTCGATAACATTTGCTTGCTCCCTTTACCTCAGTTGAACCGTTTTTGAGGGATGACACCCTCCTATTTGTGCTCCCAGGATGCCAAGCACGTAAGAATTGACGGGAGCGGGCCGATTTCAACAGCAAGCAGCCCTTGCCATCATTAATTGATAAGGAAACTTGCGGACACTCGCACGTATTCTTCACTAGAATGACACAGTTCAACACATTTAGTAAGAAATCGCGTATGTTTGACGAGCAGTAGAGAAATCCACAGCTGGCAAAAAGCAAAAGCTCACCCGAATCCGACAAGATCCATTTCAAGAGTTTTTCAAAACGTGATACTTCGCCTCAGAAGCTGTCTATTTCTAACTGGGAATGTGTAAGCGATTCAAACAAGCAATGGCCATCCCCTCTGCGACCCCTTCCGGATTTGGCTACTGGTTGATGGTAAAGACTGCCGACAGACGGGCACTCATGGTACTCTGTAACAAGTCCCGAGCCAACCAAAATATTGTAAGTCCTGGCAAGATTTAGACAAACTAATCGTGATATTCCGCTCGTAGCTCCTATATATTACATATAACCCTTTCGAAATTCCTACATACGCATAGCTTCACCTCTTCTTTTTCGGCTCGTCTACTTCTCACCTGCGGGTTAGTTCTTTGTACACCGAATGATAAATTCCTCGTGCTTTCAGATTGAAACATCCGGCTACGACGTAGAATTCACCTCGGAGTGCTGATTGTGAAGCTGATCAGGGCAAACCTTGCTCGTCTGTGCTGCTCGATGCGTTAATAGCCATCACATTGATACTTAATACAAAACTACTTTCTCACACAAATTTCTATTTGCGTTCTCATATTCCCGTTCCCGATGATGAACAGAACAGTACGATCTTTTGAACCATGAATCTCCCTTACAGGAACTAACAATCTTTCCAACCAACCAGTGTTATATTTTTTGGTACAACACTGGGTCCTCGTGTATTCATATCTGAAAGTATTCAACCCACAGTAGCCAATCACATTCCAACATGCCGCCCAGCTTTGGTGCTCTAACCCCCTTGCATTCCTAGATGGTCACGTGCGATGTTAATGCGGCAACTGAGACAACTAAATCTCGATTTTTAGTCCGTCTAGTACCGTATTGTAAATGGTTGTCGAAGCGCCCAGCAACTTTGTGTAGCCGATTCAACCAACCATATTGATGGAGTTGATACTGTCTGTTCCCGCGTGGAGCTGGAATAATGAGCGCTTAACGACGGTCTCACAAGTTTCGGAGAAGAGCGCCAAGACACTGGGTCTCAACAACGCATGCAAGGGCTCACTTGGTGTTGAACGCGCTAATGATAACATGCCGAGGTGACCCGGCCGGTGGCGAAATAAGAGCTTATTTGCTAGCTGATGAGGACACAAATGGAGCTATGTTTGCAAGTTCGGGTGTAGTTGATTTGCTGGTGCGATACGAACTAGCAATCATCTTGTGTGTCGTACCCGACGCGGCTTCTAGTTGTCCTGATAACACTACTGAGGGACAGACCAAGATAATGTTTCTGTAAACCTCAATATTTCCTCTGCTACGCATTCGGGTTTCTCGAGGGGAATCAGGTGCCCACAATCTTCGACCATCTTGTGAATCCAACCAAGCTTAGCACCCAACTGCCCAACCATATCGCGCTCAAAGTCCTTATCACCCCTGAGGACCAGCACTGGAACCTTTATTTTCTCTTCCATCCCTCCATAGTCCTCAGAAGACACATAGTCAGGCCACGCTGCGGTGGCAGCTTCGTTGCCACGCATTGAGTCTTCAATGCACTGATTTATAGTCCCTTCGTCTAGCGCGCCCGGCCGAGCGGTAAGCACGTTCTCCAGCGCAAACCGTACACCATCTGCACTCTGATAGGCGGCTTGCTGTTGTGCTTTGACGTCTGGAGGGAAGTCCAGCCCTCCTAGCGGCGCGGGCGCTATGAGTACAAGTCCTTTGAGTGACGGCGACGTATTTGTTGCAGCGTGATACTGAGCTACTTTACCACCCATTGAGTGTCCGACAAGGATATATCCGGCTCCCTGGCTCGCGAGACCAGTTTCAGAGATAATGGTTGATAGATCAGAAGACAATGCCGTGATGCCGTAAGCACCAGGTTCATGTGCCCCAGTGCTCGGGGACCACCCGCGTGCATGGTAAAGCACCTTGTGGAAAGATTCCAAACCAGGCTGCGATAAAACATGTTTATAGGTAGCGGGTGAACCGCCGTAATAGTGATGGAATACTAGAGATGGGAGGGATGACGAAGGCTGCCCAATGGTTTCATAATGAAGTGTAACTTCGTCACAAATCTTGACTGTATTTGCTGACTTGGCCATTATACAAAATTGGATATGTACAATTATGTTGAGAGAGATTGTGATGATGGTCGGGCTGACGGGTGGACCATAGATGTGTATGTCACTGCATCTGGTCTTATAGCTTTCATCGTAGCCACGCTATTGATTTCGAGTTTATAAAGAATACTCAGACCTTGAGGAATTCCATCCATCACGTCATATTCCTACGTCAGAGGAAAGGAATAAAACATTCCAACCTGGAGGCTCCGAACCGTCACGGCCCTGCACCTATACCTGTATGACTGTGGATCAGCAATCCGCACCACTTATATGCGAATAGGATCGCGTTAGTCCAAACGCATGTCTAGCTCATAACCTGAAGCTTAATCGCAGGGAAAGCTGTGGAGACTTTACCCCCGAATAGTCACGGAGTTAAATAATGTCTTCTACACGTGTGGAATCTTTCCTACCTCATTCATGTTAATCCAATAGCAACACCGCTTAAAGCTAGCCAAAGAACTGCATTCGTAACCTCGCTCTAATAGTTTGGTGATCGTGGCTTAATTCCGACTAATTACATCCCGCGACAGCTAGTTTCAAGGATATATAATAGAGTGGTGTCGATTAGGCTTCACAAGTATATGGCGCAAGCACTGCTCCTAAACAAAATACTTGGAACGAAATGGCTGCATATTCTAGATTTCATGCATTGTTAATCGCAACATAATCGGTTTAATGATCGAAAGATAAATAATCATTCTAGCATTACTGGGAAAATAGAGTCAACGATTTCTACAAGCGCAAATTACGCTAGCAGCTGCAAATGCGTTTATACATAAATACAATTAACTTGGGCTCCTTCGCCTATATTATAGTTGCGCGACAACGACGAGCGCTATATTCAGTGAAGTGCAAAGATTAAGACGTAGAACATGACACATACACACCTGGTAGTCAGGTTTTAGGAATATTTTACCCTATTCGCTTGTTACTTTTCGTTGCATCTTTAGTAACCATATGTCTGCAATTTCGGTGATAATAATTAGCCTAGGGCATCCTGTCACAAGGCACGCACGAGATTCCACAACAAAGAGACTTCTGTATAGAGACAGATTACCCGGGTTTCTCAAGTCTTTATAGAAGTTTTTCCAGGGCGGCAAGGACGAGTTGTCTGGGGAATTTGATCAGGTCATAAAAATGATGAGAATTCGTCCACATGACAAGGAAATGGCTGCTTTCATCAACAATTTTCGTGCAGCACTCTCACACTGCGGGGATGACGCTCTGCCTTTGACAGTCATTTCCAGCCTGCAGTCCTAGAGGAGCGTGGGATTCCCTACCATGTTCAACTAGATCTGGGCATCTTGAAAATCGTAATCCTATGGGTAGCTATCATAAAACGGGCCGAGAAAATGAATCTTGGGGGGGGGGCCTCGTGGAGGTAGTACTGCTCGTATGGTTCTGCATGCGCACGGTCTTAACTAGAAGAACATCTTGAGCATGGCAAAAGATATTACTCCAACCCTATGTGACAAGGGCTTGATCTCAAGGGCTTGAAACAAGGGTCCATATTCAACTAATCATTCTCTTTGGGTCTAAAGGAGTCTATGTTTCCTTTTCCGATCCCAATGTTACCTCGCTCCTAGCCCTCTATTTATACACGCAAATTCTATTACCCCTCTTCTTGTTGGGCTCCGATTCTAGGCTTCATTCCACAGGCTGTGATAGCCGCCGGCCAATAGCTGGTTCGAGACTGAGACATATGGCTTGCCAGGTCTTGACAAGTCGTGCCGGTCCTTGCCGTGTGACACCCTAGGCCATTCTTCCTTTCGCGTTTCTCTTTATAACAAGAAAATGAGGTAGCTAGTAGACCATTGATAGGGGCCTGCCAGAATCAGTGGCGTCGCGGAGACAGACCCATCCTCAAATTGTGCGGGAGAGGATATCTCCTTTTCAAGTCGTAGTAGCAAAGAAAACGGCATGAGCTTACTACTACTAGTAAGACGCAGCCAAGACCGGCGGACCCCTCTGTTTCCAAAAGTCGTCGAGGAAAAGAAAACGCAATTTGTCGCCCCTGAGACGCAACCTAGACCCTCGAAGGCTAGAACCACGGCGCGTAGGCCGAAACGTGAAATTCAGCCGCCATCGAGTCTTGGCACTGGTGCCACGGACAGATCTTCACCCAAGCCGTCGCAGGAGAAGCCGAAGGGCAATAGGAGAACTTGCACACAATGCGGAACCTCGATGTCAAATAAGGCCTATGCTCGCCACCTGAAGTGTCGTAAAGGGAGTGTCAAGAATGCCAGACAACAGACGTGCCCCGTGTTAAGCCGAGGGGCAGTACAGCAAGATGCGAGCATTGTATCCAGCGCAGCGCAAAACGGAATGCTCTGGATTCAGCCAGCCATAGTCAGGACGCCGAGTCAAATTCAGAACCTTGCAAACGTTGTGTGGCAGGACAATCACGACGAACACAATGAGGGATCATATGCCTGCGCCGTTGCAAAGGCAAGGTGCAGCGAGTGTGAGAAATCTGGTTGTTCCGTGCGTCAGGCAATCATCAAAAAAAGCTGCCGTGACCGCTGCGACACATTTCGATATGACTTGCGCCGATTTCACCAATTGGGGGGTGGGGGTCGCGTCATATATGATGATTCCAAGATCTACGATGGACGCGAGAGCAAGGTAATTAATTACCACCAGAGATTTTTGACAGCGCAATCAGAGAAATTGCCCCTGGTAAGTGTGTGATCAATGCGCAAGCTCGGGCACCCTTGTGTGACAACAAGGTTCGGCCACCACAAGAAAACAAGGCTGCGGAAACTGTACCAGCACGGGGTTTGAATGCATAGGCTCATCTCATGCCGATGTGCTGGAAACCGCGGAGAAACCATGCAGGCAGTTATTGCGACGCGGTTCTTCACCTTCCCCAGAGTTAGCTCGTGCACAATCGTTCTCTCATACAGAGTCACTGGCCTTATCATTAATACTAGCTCCCTTGATTATGGCGATATAAGTATCGTCTGCCTTACGGACGTTGTCTGATTGCTCTTTTGTAAAGTAGTCGAGGATGTTTAAGGAAATATCCGGTCTACGGGAGGAAGAGCCTATTGCGGGCTTTGTCATAAGAAAGGTCAGTCTGAACTGCTCTCAAGGCTGTGGAAAGAAAAGGTGTCGAACCTTATTGCCATGTCGATAGATAAAGAGTATACTCACGCGGAAGCCTTGTTGCAAAGTAGTAAGTTGAGGTTGACTTCGAGGGGCAATGAGAGACAACAAAATCCACCTGCCACTTGCCGTTATCTTAAGAAAAGAGCAGCTCGCGGGTAGGAGGCCACTTAAAGTCAAGGCTGCAGCCACACTCTGTAGAATGGTACTCATAATTACTGAGTAATTGGGTCATCCGTGGCTTTTCTGGGCTGGCAATTTGCATCATCGCTACCATCACCACTGCACCGCCGCTAGAAACTGTGGCTGAAATCACTGAATCCGCGGACGGGCTGCTCTCATAGGGACAACGAAGAACACTTTCATTCTATCAAATGTCTTGATTTGAACTCTACGTCTCCCCTCAAGAGACTGCTAGCATCATGATGCGATGATTTCTAAGCCCCCCCTTGCCCTTCCCGCTCTATGTGCCTTTCCAGAAGAGCCTCCCAAACGCCATAGAATTCAAATCCTGTCCTTCTTCCCAGCTCATGCCGGCAAGTGATACATCTTCTTTCTGCCTTCCCTCCATCATGCCGCCTATTCCAGTTCAATAGTGCCCGGGGGCTTTGAGGTTCTAGAAAGACAATGTCAGCCTGAGACTCGAGACCAATGGAGGCGAAAACTTTACTTACAAATCATAGACAACACGGGACACGCCCTCTACCTGATTGCAAATGGCGCGCGAAACATTCTGGGGGTAGACAGGTTAGTTAGTATAGGAAAGAATGGTGTTGAAGCCCGAAGTATAACCGAGGCGTGACTCACCATGAGGAAGGAGTTGTCGAAGTTAAACACCTCTGCGCTCATGAAATCTTTGGTACGAACAGCGCGGAGAATCACGATGTAACCCCAAACTCGCTGATCACCAAAAACACCAACACTACGGTTAGTATCGAGGCCAGCAAATGCCTGAGATATCTAGGAGACAAGAATTAGCTTGCACCCGTCTTCGCCCATGTGACGCGACTCACCTGGTCGTAAAGACCAGCCTCCTTGATCATGGTGATGAAAATGTGGTCGGCCTTGCGGGCGATCTCTACTCGCTCCTTGGTAACGTCGCCGAGGATGCGAATGGCAATGCCAGGACCGGGGAAGGGATGGCGATTTACTAGCGACTCGTGTATGCCGAGCTGCCGACCAATTGCCTATAATATTTAGTATGAGTGAATACAGGATTTACCGCTTCAAGTTTAGCTTACCCTCACTTCATCTTTGAATAGAAGTCTAAGCGGCTCTAGAAGCTTTAATAGAAGTCACGTCAGCATTCTCTGCATCATGAAAAGGTGGAAAGTGTACTTACACGCAAGCCTTGCTAAACGAGCCATGTTAGTCGGTGTAAACCAAACCCTGCAGGGGTTGTTCGACTTACGCCGTTCATCATCCGCTACATGCTGGTTAGTTAAGATACTTTCGTCTTGAGGACGTTGATAATGCTTACCTCAGGCAGACCGCCTACGTTGTGGTGAGCTGTCTCTACTGTCAGCTTTTGTCCACTTCTACTTTTGCACGACTTCGTGGGGCAGTCTTCTGCTCCCGAGACTTGGTTGACTCGCTTACTCTTGATAGTGGCCGATGGACCTCGGAAGCTTAGAGACTCGATACTGAAATGCTATCAGCTTGGACCCGGCAATTAGCTCAAAACGACTTACACATCAGGGTATAGTGTCCCCTGCAAAAACCATTCCACCTTTCCGGTGTTGGGGGTGTTCTCTGCTTCTTTCTCGATCTTGCGAGTCCTGTTAGCAGGCCACATAGACTGTCAGAGAAGGTTGAGCGTACCCTGATAGCCTCTTTCTCGAACAGATCGATGACTTCGATGTAGTCAGTACCACTGTCGCTAAACCATCCATAGCAACTTGAAGTACGCACAAGTCGACCCAATAATCTTCCGCTTCTTTTCGGGATCAGAAACACCCGCAAGACGACTCAAGAACAGCTCGCCAGCGTCGACGACTGTGAGGCTAATGCCAAGGTGTTTTCCGAGCGTCTCCTTGACCTCCTCGCACTCGTTCAAACGCATACATCCATTGTCGATGAGGATGGCTTTAAAGCGGTCCCCGATGGCTTCACGCATTATGGTCGCTCCTACAGTGCTATCCACACCACCGCTACAAGCCCCAAGGACGAGTGCTCGGTCACCAACGAGCTCCCGGATGCGAGCGATCTCGAGCTGGACGAAGTCGCCCATTTTCCAGTTTGGTTGAGCTCCGCAAATATCAACGCTGAAGTTGCGGAGGAGCTCGCTTCCGCGGGGTGTCTAGATCTAAACGTCAGAGGGAGTTGTAGTGTAATGCCTTGGAGTGACGAACGTGTTCGAGCTCGGGATGGAATTGGACGCCTAGTCACCTTGCGTTAGCATCTTCCCTCTGCTAAACCACACAAGCAGCTTAGGGAAGACAAACCAAAGATGGGCTTATCCTCATGGGCGATGCCGGCGTACTCTGAGTTCTTGGTGGCAGCAATGACCACAAAGCCCTGCTAGAGTCAGTAAGTTGTTTATAAATACGAATCAATTTCACTCACAGCAGGCAGGCTAACTAGCTTGTCGAAGTGGGACATGAACACAGGAATACTATCCCCCAAACCAGCGAAGAGCCGGTCGACATGACTATTCACCTTGGCGATGTTGACGTCGGCGTGACCATACTCTACGAGGAAAGGGTTAGAAATAATTCCAGATGGTGTTTCAAAGGTTGCAAACCTCGTGCCTCTCCGCGGGCAACATTCGTTGAGTCGATCCGCCATGCGATCTCCTGGCAACCATAGCTGGGTCAATAATATTAGTGTCGTACCGTGTGTCGATGTTGAAGCAAGTCATACCAAATGCCCCTATGTCTCTGTGTTAGTCCCGGTCCAGAAATTTGAGGGACGGGTAGAAAACACATACAGAATGGGTACATCAAGCTCAAAAACAGCGGGGTCAACATCTACACATATGAGTACAGGTAACAGGACGTTCGGGAGATGGGAACTTTACGGGGCGCGCCCTCGTCGTAGACAGAAGCAGGGCCTAGTGGCTCAGTCAGATCTCGGCGCAAGCCACGCATCAAGAGACTTCATACCTCCAGAGAACACAATGCCTTTGGGTTTCCATCCCAGGTCAGTGACCTTGGTGGTGCACGGAAGCAGCTCAGCGAAGACGCCGAGAGCCCGAAGCCGACGCAGGATAAGATGGCTCGTTTGAGACTTCAACGACGGGAGTCAGCAGTTGCCATTTAAAGAGGGAGGTCTCGGGAGCCAGGCGGCGGCAATGAAGCTCCGTTATCGACTCCGAGGCTCCTGAGACAGGCCGAAAGAGGCGACAAGAGACACCCAAAATTTACATACGCCGAAGTCGAGAACGAGTATGGTCTAGAGAGCCAAGCATCAGCCAATCAGTCCATTCTATGAGTCGATTGCACGTGCACACTCCGTCTGGGGTGATCAATCGCAAGTCGCCGAGAGCGAGGACAAGTGAGTTTCGAGGCTCGCCATTGCAGTCCTCTGCAGGGTACTTATCAGATGGTACGTACGTCGAAGTTGTTGTGAGGTACTTCAGCCTCGAGGTTGGGAGCCATTGTGGTCGTGGCTTCGGCGGCGTATCACGAGGATGAGTGGTGTTCGCAGCAAAGTCTCTGTAATGCCCTCTGACCTAATGCCTTCTTTTTTAGGTTCAATCACCATAGTCAACAATTTTTCGCCGACAGCGGTATGGCACAACCCCACCACCCCTCGGTGCAGCCCCTCTATCTAAGTACATGTACCTTATCTGCCAAGCCTGGCCACGCAGGGAAGATTAGCTGGCACCTGGCCGCAGGTGGCATTTTGCAAGGGCGCAAGAATGAGAGAGGCCTAGGGTTCAAATCCTGACCGATATAAATTGACAATTCTTTTTCTTAGCCAAAAGCTCCATCTTCACAGGAATTCCTGTGAATTTTTCGCGCTTTAAACTTATTCCTGTCTTCTGTAAACAGCGCATAATTAAGATATTAAAAGTAATACCTGTATTTACACCCCTTTCCCCCCCTTTTTACATGACATTGAAAAAGTTGCTTGTTTAACCATTCCTGAGACCAACCTCTCATGTTAATTACTTTACAGCCAACCCCAGTACTTAGGCAGAGATGATCGTCAATTCCGCCCATCATCGGCGCCCTGGTCTTAGTGACGTCCTTGTTCGTAGGCACCACCCCGCGCAAGCGTTTTCTCCTCGAGGACCCTTGCGTGACGATTGACGGACTTGTCTTTAAGCATCGGGCTCAAGATCTGAAGCATTCTCTGAGTGTCCCACACAGGATCATCAGTCATCTTGGAGATCTAGACAAAAATTGTCAATATGCAATGTAGATGAAGGAGCAAGCGTGCGCAACACAAGAAGCTTACAACGATGCGGTCGAACTTGGTACCGGAAAGGGCTGCTGGTAGGGCTTTCGCGTCATTGCAGCGGACTTCTATGTCAGCCTTCAAGGTGCGAAGTCGGCTGACAAAGAGCTTGAACTGATCCCGAACATGATAGAATAGTTTGCCGTGGATGTCGTTTTGAGCGCCTCCATTGTCAGCCTGGGCCACCTCGTCGATGTCCCAACCTTCCAACGGATCAGATGTGACTTTCATCATAGCGTCTCGCCCTCCCATAGGGAAGAAGTTCCTAAATCAGCTGAATAAGTATAGATCTAAACATGACAGATAGCAGGAGAGACGATATTCATTACTATACTTACGGATTAGGAAACCAATCTGCAGTCCGGTGGTGTTCAAACGGCAACACAGCAGTCTCTTCATATTATTTCTTCACCGCAACACGCCAGGCTGGAGTCACCATGTCGAGCTTCTTATCCCAATCGTCCTGGTTCTTGTATTTCTTATCTTATGGTTTCAACTTTTCCTTGAAGGCTGTTGCAAAGTACTGCGGGTTGTTCGCGAACACGCTAGGGGAACTGTGGAAAAAAGCGTCCCGAAAATCATACTGCATAGCCAGCGGTTGATATTCATCCTCAGACTTCCGCCGCGACCACACTTCCAAGTCTTGCTGTAAGGTTTAAGAAATTCGTCATCCTCTTTATTGATACGATCGCGGCCTTCGGACACAGCTAAGCGTCGGAAGCTGAGATGCGCCATCATTCATATCGCCTTCAACGCCTCGCTGACGCCAGGGCCCCAACAATTTTTGGACAAGGCATCCGATCCGGGGTCAGGAAACTCGGGTACGTCTCTAAGCAGCGGCCCAACTTGCGCGCTAATGGCGAAGAGACACCATTCCGGTATGAATTGCGAGTACCAGAAATGTACCGCGCATTGCGGTCGCAAGGTCGTCCTTGGAAGTAATAGCTAGGAGGAGTAGAATTAGATTGCGGACCGTAACGTCCTCGTACTTGTCGTTGAGAACGCTTCGAATATGGGGTGATGCATCAGCTGGCAAGCTTGTGATAGTCTTCATTAGAGTACCGAGGTCCCCGGAGGCTACGAACATTAGTCCCAAAGTTGGAAAAGGTAAATTCGGGCAATTAGAACCGAAAGACTAGCGTACTAGAGAACAGAATACTCATGCTCTCGACGGACTTCCGCTGCTCCTCATTCGCTGGCTCCCAGTTCTTCTAGGATGGCTCTCGATTCTGGACCTTGTATTGGGGGCGCCAGTCTGCGCCGGAAATTGGGGATTTACAGTCGGTCCTGTGATCATTCCAATGCTGTTTCTGGTAGAGTTTGCGACAGTACTATGTGTCCCTCAGTCAATATCTCTCTACGAAACAAAGAGCCATAGGTGAGGGTCACAGACAAGGACTAATAGACAGTTGGAACAAGCGTGAAGGGGTTTTCCTGAGGCTCGGCATTTTGGGTTGGCGCAGCTAGGCTGGATGAGAGGATAAGTTGAGGCCATGGTTTTGATTTGGCTGTGTCAAGAATCCAGGTGATCAAGATGGAAAGGCCGAAATCTTCAAATAAAGATAAAACGTTGGCACGATGAAGAGGCGAAGGAAAGTGGAATCGCTGGAAAGGTGCGAGGACTGTATGAGCACTACACAAATAGGGGAATTGAACGAAATGCAGGTTCCCCGAGACATCTCTTTAATGCTATGCCCACAGAATAAAGAGTATGACCTGTAATATTTCTATGAGACCAGCAAACAGACATGTTTAAACACCCTCCGTGCTACAGCAGCAACAATCATCGATCTTACGTGTAGTTAACTACTCATCGAAACTGAAAAATTAGGCTGAGAAACTCCAGGGACGGCTTCTGTAGTATAGCGACTGGTCTCGTCGGCTTTGTCCATTTTATAGACAGGCAACACCAAATGCAATCGCCCATAGGGCCCTTCGGCATTGCCACATTTGAAATGTGATGTGTTCTGTCTGCGGCTACGAGGATAATGACAACACATTTTACATACAAATGTTGAAGTGTTGGTATGGAAGCCTCCAGGACTGGAGGTTCTGGCATCCGAAATTGGAGGGCCACACCCCGCTGGTTTCCCCCGCGAGATATATATATAATAGACGGCATGTCACAACCTTGGATGGCAAGAAGTTCAATTGGGGCGAACATCTGAGGGATTACGTCAAAGCCAAACACCGCACACCGGAAATTGAATCCGGGAGACAGGGAAGAGAGGCAACGGAGCCATCAAGCAAAGTATTCACTCAAGCAAGCGACCTGCACCTAACCTGTAGAACATGCGGCAAGACGTTCGGGAGGAGCGAATCTCTGATGTATCACTTCAAAACCACATACCACACACCGGAAATCGGCCCCAAACTACCCAAGCCAGACGGAGACGCAGCAGCAAAGTCGAGAAGCGGCCAGTTAACTTGCGGGACTTGTGGCTGGGGCTTCATCATGCGCGAGGAACTGATGCGCCACGTCGAGTATTGGAACCACACGCCGCGGATCCCCCGCGAGCATTACGAGCCAGACAGAGACCCGTATTTAAATTGCTGGACTTGTGGCCGAGACTTTACGAAGCGCGAGCACCCACTGCGACACGCCGAGCTGAAGGTCACATTCCGCGGTACGGTGAACAATAGGTCGCGGCCGGTATAGCGCAACGTAAACTGTAATATATATTTTCTGTCACAAAAGGGGAATCAAATCTAAATACAGCTAATACCAACAAGAGATAGTTATGGACCATGTGATGTGGGTATAGGTAACCCTTAGCCAGCCTCTTGGATTACAAGACACCAAGAAGCCTGTTACCGTAGCAGATTACTGCTACGTTCAATAGAATCCCAAATCATTGATCGCAAGTCCTTGTGACAAGGTATAGTTGCATAATTCTCATGCCAGCCAGGCTGCAGCTACGGTAGCTACAATAACACCGAAAATTACCGAATGAGATGAGAAGCTCTTGGAAACTCCACTGTTAGGATCCTGAGAGCCATCATTCATGGTGTCGAGGGATGCCCGAGAAGGACCGACGACCTTCAGGCACGACAAGGACGCGTCTGCTTCGGTAACGATGCTTTGATTCCCCATTGGAAAGAATAGAGTCAAAATGGGCGTGATGGCGTACATTGCTGCCTGTGCCTCGTCGGCTTGGCGGCTTCCCTATGGGGGAAATCCGTGTTAGCCTGTATCATGGGACGTGGGACGTGCTCGAGAAGTGGTAGAGGAGCAGTAGCATTTTACTACATGGGAATTTGATGTTCGTACATTTTTCTGATACTCGCTCGCAAGAGTCAGCTGGTTTTCCTTTGGGAGGACTGGCCAGCATGTAGAGGAGGAGTTCTTGTCACCGGATAGCGGCTGGGGTGCTCCCTTTCCTGAGAGTACTGCCATTTGCAAGATCGAGTTAGCACGAAGGGACCGAAGGAGATACTCGGTGGAAATTTACCAGCAGAGGTGAGATCAGTCCAGGATCCCTTTGAGATGGACAGACACGCATTATCCATGTTCTTGTCCAAATCGTCCTGTAGCTTCACACATGCCTCTTCACTGGAAGGGGTGTCGTTTCCGAAGCTGTCGAGCAGCTTCTTTGCGCGGTCAAGTAGAGCAGCTACACAGTCAGATCCCATTGCGTCGGAACACGTCCCCTGGGCAGTGTCTTGGTTGGCATCGACTTTGTCGAAAGAGAGAGCAGCCTCAACGCCGTGAAGCAGCACAGCACAGGCGCCAGTATCCCCCAAATCAAGGTCCGGCGACGTGCCGAGGTAGAAGGTGCTGTGGAACGTCCGACCACTATCTGGAGTGTCGGTGATGTTGAAGCCCTTGGTCCAAGATACCTTGCCCTTGAGGTCCTTATTCTCAGTAGGAATGCGAGTGAGGCCAACGTAGGGGAATGAGCTGTCGGCTACTGTGCAATCGTCATTTGCGTTGTCTGCGCTGCTAGGTGGACATTCTAACTCGACGCAGCCAACAATAGTCCCGTTAAGTTCTTGAGCGCGCACACAGGCGACCGACAGCGCTAGTACGATAGATAGATGCTTCATGGTGAAATGGTAGATCAGAAATCGGTCGCATTCGGATTGAAAAGAATTCTAGATACTTTGTGGTACTAAGAAGAGAATAAGTCTGAGGCGGTTTGGTCTGCTTCTGCGTGTTTGGAAGGGTGGGGGAAAGATCAAATTCAGTCTGCAAGTTGCAGTATCTTTTCTTTTACAAGGAGATTCGGTTTGTACCGGTCTAGGTATTGTACCAATTGGGAGCATTTTCTGGTTTACCTATTATTAGGCAGCGCGCTGTTGTGCCATAATAGCACTGCCACTGTTTCATCCTTTCATTGTTACCTAGTACCAACATAGCTATCGACATGCGCCTAACTTGCATAACTCCACATTAGCGCGAGGGAGGTCAGCCAAGACGATCACCGTAACTGTCACCGAATCAATACCTAACTGGCAATAATTTTGAATATCTGTAACGGTCATGGGGTGCTGTAACCGGAAAATTTGTTTTTTTTTTGTTTTTGCAGACTATATTGTCCATTGATTGAAAGATTTAACTTTCGAGCATAATACTATCCAGATGTGAGCGAAGTAACCTACAAACGGGTAAATACTAAGTAGGTATTTTCTTTTGCAGTATACTACGCCTAGTAATAGTTGTAAATTGGGAATTATTTTGAGTTGAAAGATATATTGAAGGTATAATATTCTACAGAATATCACACAGTTGAGACCATTTCCAAAATCGTGACCGTCTCGGTTATCGTGTCCGCTGATCACCTCTCGTGCTTGTTTGCACTTCGTTCCCCCCTCGATATTGTCAAATTATGGCAGGAGGTCGTCTACCTACAGGTGAATCCACTTCGCATGCACAGCTAACCAACAAAATCCTTTGGTGTTTGAAGTCTAATAATATCGTTTAATCCGACAACGAACTATTCTGTGCTTGTACGTTGTGAGAACTGTCAAATATCGTCATCAGATGTGTTACCTTTTGCGTAGGTAGTGAGGATCAAGCCAAGAGTGAAGGATGGCGGTGGTGACACCAACACGACTGAGGTTGCACCACCGCGTTCGCGAAGGATACAACCCCTGCTCACGGAAATTCCGAGAAATCCCCCCTTGGCCAGATGTTGCAGTGAGTTGCCATCAATGAGAGATAGTTACCATCAAACTGGCAATCGTCCGTGCCGTTGCGGCTCGTCTGGGCTTCTATTGCTCTCATACTAGGAGAGCAGCTTTGTGGGGTGGTTGAGGCCGAGAGCCCTCGATCAACGAGTATAAGTAAATCTGGTTCTCGCTCGTTGTCCAAGTTCAGGTTAACCCAGGAACAGCAACAGTTTCTAGTTTATCATCGACTTTCCTCATCGTTTCACTCAAGTACGACGAATACCTTGCCGTACTCATTCGTTAAAAGCCACACGCTTGCTAATTCGCAAAGATATTATACACGTCCCCAATAACGTACACTCACTTCTTCGCGTAAACACCACATCGCCTTGTCACAATGGCTGCTATTGTTGAAGCTATTGGGCTAGTCTCCGGAGTACTTGGTATCATCCAGTTCGGCCTCGACAACTTCTCCGCGGATGATTCCGAAGGGTCGACCGTCAGAGTTACCGTGGGCCTTGATTTTGACGGCGGTCTCAGCAACTCGGGAGGAGACCTTCCTGATATTCGCCTCTTCAACGAGGTTGGTGGCTTTCTGGGAATCAATGCAGATCCCGGCAATGTTGACTCGGGCAAGTTCTCGGATATCACTGTGGAACACGAGGACGACGCCGGTGACCAAGCCACTTATACACTCTTCTCGGCCAATGACGACGCCATCTGCATCGCAGCCGCTTCTATCACTTGGCCGAATGGCGACAAATATGCCTGGGTTGGCGACTGGGGTCGCCAATGCGGTGGCACGTGGTATTATTCCAACGTCTACGTTGGCGCAACCCAATACAAGCCCGATTGTCTGTGGATCGACGCCAATAATGACCAGCCTCAAACAGGCTTCCAGATCCACTGGCCCGAGTTTGCAAACAAAGGCGACTCGATGATCCCCAGTACCCCTGAGGACCAGGCTGCTAGAATCGACTACCTCTGCAACGCGGGGCCGCCTTTTAAGTTGCGCAGTCAACCCGATACAGACCCTCACGATATTACCTACTGGCTCCCTAATACCCGCCGGTCTTCTGGGCCGGATAAACGAGATGTCACCGCTACATCTTATGGTCCGTCTAAACACGCCGTCTCTGCCAAGTACCGCCGGAATAACCCACGAACAAACGGCACGACAGTCCATGACATGATTGGTATGAGCCTGGTAATGAGCGACAGCGATATTCATACGGCCACGGACTTATGCGGGAGCGAAACCTCTTATGGTCCGGATTTCGTCAATGTGAAAACGGGCATGTTTTGTCGGATGTCGGATAAGACTCTCTGGCCTATCTGCAACGGCGCTGACGGAACTGACAACTGCTTTAACGTCGATTCGCAGCAGCTCATCGTCAACGGACTTGCGGCCCGAGGTGAACCATATAAAAATGTCATTGACTGGACATCAAGTCAGTAAAGGGCAACTCTTACTCACGTTCTACCATCTTGTACACTTGTATTTTTTGTTTAGTACGGACCACAATTGGACTATTTTTATAGGCGAGTTGTTGATCGAAATCCCTGTATTGATTTAATACACTTATATCCCAGACAGTAATACTGTTGCCCGTGTTGCCTGCTAGACAACAACAATGATCACTACTGCTGTGTACTCTTCATGCAGGTAGTCATGGTGATCTTTGCTAGTTATGTCGCTAATTCTTTTGGTATTGGTACAACAATAGCAGTGAACCGCCCCGTGCCGTAGCCACTCATAACAGTTTTCATTCATCTACTTTGTTATTCAAAAGAATCTTATATAAAGAAATACATTTTTGGATTCCGAAACCTCCAGACTTAGGGGCTGCCATATCAAGTCTTCAATATCTATATGTAAACTCTATTGCATCAACAGTACTTCCTCCTTACAACTAAGGGGGTCAACAAATCGGGTGCACTCAGCGCATAACCACCTATACGTATTCACTTACCTTTCACTTAGCGTTTTGTGAATCTTGTTCCTATTTGAATTATTTTGAGTTGTCTTCGATTAAGTAGTTCCTTGATTATTTGAGTGATTATCGTATCCTCGGATACATTACGAAGTTTGAAATGCTGGCGGATTGGCAGATAAGCGCTAAGCGCCCGTGGCAAAACGGAGGCCCGGCGGCTACGAGGAGAGGGCCGGACCGCCACGATGAGTCAGCAGACACGTCCGTACAGAGTGTTCAATATTGCAATGATCCATATGTAACATAGGCTTGAGTACATCCTGAAACTTTGAACCTACATATCTTTGTTTCTAGACGCAGGTTGTCCAAAACACCAGACAGACACTACATCACCCTGAGATGTGAGTGTACAGTTCACCGTCTTGCTGGCCGCGGAACCTCCCAACACAAAACCCCGCCCTCAAACGCCAATAACGCCGAACCAAATCCCAACAAGTGTAGGCTAGTAGCTCAGATTTTGGTTGTGCAGGTAGAAGTATCTCGCTGTGCAATAATAACACCTTTTTATTTTTTTTATTTTTTTTATTTCTGGCGATCAGAATTGACACCTATTTCAGACTCACTTCTAGTACTTCAAAAAGTAGATGCAGCTCAAGAATCTTACTGTCATACACCCTAATTCAGCAGCTTAACTATAATAAGCAAGTATACACAAGACATTTAGACAGAAAAGTCAACTTAACAAACTCAACCATGCTGGCCCCCTATCAACTATAGAAAGCAAACTACACAAAGAAGTCACAACATATATGTATTTACAAAGCAAAGGGGTCTGTCTACCAAACCCCACTCTAACTCTATCTCTCCCCATCAAGAAACCTTCACAAGGCGATTCCGCAGCGCCGAATTCTCCACCGCGAGGACCTTCCCATCCTTATCCAGCTCGAACACGAACCCATCCAGCGGCTGCGACCCGTACACGACCGCGGAGAGGCTCACCCAGGAGGAGCAGTCGGTGGTGAACGGCCGCGCGACCTCGGGGAGGGCCAGGTCCTCGAAGGTGGCCTTGAACCCGACCCTCCTGCCGCCGTCGGGCAGCGCGTCCCACAGCCCCGTGGGGTACAGCCGCACGCTGGGGTCCATGCCCGCCCAGTAATCCTGCGAGATGTTCTGCCCCAGCGCCACCACGAGGCCCATCAGGTTCGTCCCGTTGGAGATCCACGGCCCCACGCCCAGCCCGGGCTTCTCGCCGTCGACGGTTATGCCCAGAGACGAGTTCAGCGAGGCGTTCTCCGACACGTATTGGCCTGCGAAGGTGGTGTTGGCGTGGGATCGCGCGATGGCGAGGAGCGTGGGTAGGTATGTGTTGGACAACGTGTCGGCGATGTCCAGCACGAGAGAGGCAGGTAGTTCACCCGCTGCTGCTATGCTGAAGCCGATGTCGAAGTCGGGAATCACGGCCAGGAGCGCGCTGTATTTTCCGATGCTGCCCAGTTTGTTGAATGTTGTTGCGAATTGGTAGGTTGAGTCTTTTGATGTTTGTTAGTGTGGTTGACTATGTTAGCGAATAAAGGGTTGATGGAGGAATCATTGGGTAGCTAGATAATTTGGTGGCGGTGCTCATCCAGGTTGAAGAACGCTTACTCTGAGATGTGAGTGATAACCTTCGCACGCCCCAGGGACTCCCGACTGATGACACGGGATCGGAGCTGAATGTCACGGGGCGAAGCCATCGTCGTGTTACGGGCCAGGGGAGTAGGGTTGACTGTAAGATTGCTCTCCCTACTGCTGCCAGATCCGAAGCTGAGGAATAGACGTTTCCAGTGCTAGAGTTAGAGTTAGTCATCGACCAGACCCTTATCTAGACATTTAGAAATAAGCTTACGGTGATTCGTTCCCCATATTAAAAGCCCAAGTCGTCAGGTATCTGCCGCCCGGTATGACCCCCATGGAATCATTCGGCGTGGTGTAGAACGTGTGGCTCAGATTCAGCGGCTTCACCAGCTTGTCTTCGAAGGACCGCTGGAACGGTTTTCCTGTCATCTTCTCCAGCGCGTAGCCAAGGAGGACGTATCCGATGTCTGAATATGCGGGCGTCACGAATGGCGAGAAGGCCGGAGGCAGCTTCTTGAGTCCTTCGAAGAATTCTATCGTGGGGTTTGGAGATTAGTGGGAAGTGGCTGGAACGATAAGGAAGGGTTGCATGATATGAGATAACAGGAGGCGAAGCGAGATGGCATGAAATAACTACACTTACGTGTTCTGTTACACACGGGGGCACTTCCACAAGGCGGGATATCGACGTCAGCGAGCACCGGCAGACCGATCGCCGTGGTCTGGGTCATATTACTGCTCTGCGTGAGCTCTCCGATCAGGGAGTCTAACAAGCATCCATTTAGCGAACGACCCCAATACCAGCCAAGCACATCCGCTCACAGTCTCTCATCAAGCCAGATATCTGACTCGCCAACGCCCCTATCGTGATCGCGCCCCAATCCGGCGACGTGAGCGAATGCGAGATATCAGGTCCGTTCGCAGCCATATCCGCAATTTCGGGGATGAACTTGGCAATGGGCTCGTTCCACGAGGAATCCCCCACCTCGGCCAGGAAGGTCAACATGGTGAATATCTTAGTCAGGCTCCCTATGCGGTAGACGGTATCTCCGTCTACCTTTTTAACACCCGTCGTGTTCATCGTTTCCAGGTTCTTCGCGGTCCAGTAGTGAGTCCATAGCGGCTTTTGCTCACTCGCGGCGAAGACTTCAACCGAGTATGAAAATTTGTCAGAGCCCGTGTTGTTGGCGTTGTCTATGTACTGTCCGACCACCGAGTCCAACGCACTGGCAGCGCCCCGAATGCCTTCGTACCCGAACAAGTTGTCGGGCTTCGGATAGCCGAGGCCGTAGATCGGACAGTTCTTCTTTGCGTGTGAGCCGATAGCCGGGAACGCCACCAGCCAAGCCAGAATCCCCCAGTGTCTGAACATTCTATAGGAGCGCTGCGTATGACAATTGCGAATGAGACAATTGGATGCTCGGTTGCCAAGCGCATGGAAATATCTATCAACTATATGCCAACTCAAGTCTAGAAACAGGTACTCGTTACCAGATAACCCCCAATTTTAAACTGATGTCATCGTCATATCAACGGACCTTAATCTCTATCCCAATGTGGTAGGTTCGTCTTCCCATTGGATGGTAGAGTTCGGAACAACATCTAATTCGTTAAGTGGGAGAACCGGATAAGATCCTGGTAATTAACCGCTGAACGGTAGAGCAATGCTCGACATTCCGCAAAGCGACTCAACAGTCTATCATCGCTTGTCAGCTCAAATATCGGCCGGGACGAAGGGACGAAGGGACGAAGGGCATTCTTATCTATTGATATAAATTAAATATCATTAGCGCTCATCTTTTAGTGCATATGTATATGATTGATTGTTTCATGCGTATGTCAGTTACCACTCTTCTCTTTCATATGCAGTCCACGTATTACAGCTACCAAGTCCCACTGACCTATAACCCAGATCTTATGCCATAGAACACCGGGAACGCCCTGACGGATATATCGAATTAACTATATCATGCAACATATGATGCCATCCCAAACATCTAGAACGTAAGGTATTGTTGCTATTTAGAGATCCCGCCTCTGCGATGTGGCCCGGAGCCTCAAACTCCGGCATTCTTGGCACTACCTACTTACGTATATATATCAACAAAGCCTAATACATTTCTCAGTCCCGCTCAACCAGTGATCTTTCTACAGCCCCTTATTCTTCAACTCCAATCGGGGCAAGATAGGCGAGCTCCTGATAACTGGTTTCCCGGGCGGGGGCGCACGTGGTTGGGGTTGGGCGGGACGGCTATTTAGGTCCAGGTACACTTGGGTGTATTATGTATTGATCTTCTTGATGCTGGGTATGTTGTAATCTGCTAGCTAGATGACATCTCTTGCCGTGAGGCGTGGAAATATGGGGCGCTTCTATCCCACATGGTGAGCAGAATAATTACTGCAGGGAGCATACGTTGATAAGGCAAAGCCTGGCCTTAATCCTCCACATCTTGCAACCCGACGATGTAAAATGACATGTAAGCGGCCATTGGAATATCACATAATGTTGTACCATCAAGGAAATTCCAATCGGTATCAATTCTATACGCCCATCGCTTGGACTGTATCTGCACTGTCCGTGGTGTATAGTGGCGACGTCTAACACTAAACGAACACGAACTCGACGGCATTATAACAGATAGTTCAACTTCCAACTTCCAATTATTGCAAGGGCTATAGCATCGAAGAGCAAACTCGCTATCCGCCATCTCAAGTGCCCTGCACTTAGACGGATCGATGCCAATTGCTATGCCTGCCAATCAAAACTACCACATCATTGCCACTAATCATAGATCTCTCCAACCTCATTCAAGATGCAAAAATTATATACTAGTACAGCAGCCCTCTCTCGAAAATGCAAGAACCTCATTACACCGGCGTATGCCGTCCGCCTTGATGGCTTAGTTTCCGTTCACTGCTGGAGAGCCATCGTCTTCATGCGCGGCTGCGAGCACGGAGAACTGGCCGCCGGCGCCGGCCCATGTTATCTTTCGGCTGCGAATGGCCGAGTTATCGATCATTGTTGGAACCTCGATATCATCCGTGGTACCTTGTCCAGTTTGGTAGTTCGCAGAGAAGCCCCATGAATGCACACGGCCATCCGCATCGATCGCGAAACTGGTATCAACACCAGCCGCAATAAAATCAACGTTAAGACCTGTCAAGTTGTTAGTTTGGGATATTAGGTGGTGCATGAAGGTTGTATGAACTCGGCTTACCAGGGACAGCAGTAGGTTTAAGAAGAATGCGAGGTTTCTTGTTCTCATCGAACATAGCATTATCCTCGGTGAACAAGTCGGCTGGTTGGCCAATTTGATGACCGTCAACACGACCCCATGTTAGGAGCCGCCCATCTTTCGTACGGGCAACTGAGTGGTGTTCACCTCCCGCGATCTGTTCAACTTTCGTATGCTTAAGGGATTCGACAAGTTTGGGCTGGAGGACCATGGCGTCATCCTTGCCGGTATCATCGTAGTGTCCAGTCTGGGAATAGTTGTTCAGACCCCAGGACCAAACACGGCCTTGGTTATCAGTGTAGAAACTATGATAAGAGCCGGCAGCAATGTCAGTGGCGTAGTGTCTCTTGCCAAACATACCACAGGGTTGGGGCTGTAGCGTGGCCGTAGGACCACCGTGACGCGTGATAGGCTTTCGGCCTAATTGAAACTGACCGCCGCTGCCCCATGTCCAGACCTTGCCATTGATATCAATGGCTATCACATGGTTGGAACCACAGGCGATGTCGGTGATATCTTGCAGTGGTGCGATCAACATGGGAGCTGGCTGCACTCTGGTGTCTTTGGCAAACCCAATGATACCATCGGCGCCACGGAACGTTCCCCAGCCGAAGACAAAGCCATCAGTTGTGAGCAGGAAGGAGGCGGAATCGGTGGCAATAACCTTGCAGATAATGTCAGTCTCTTCAAGCTCGCCGTTGTCAATCTGAGCGGGAGTGCTTTCGAGGGGGTTGATGCCAGTGTCATCGTCATCTTCGTCGTCGGAATCCTCGGCATCGGCATCACGCACTCCGCCGGCCCAAGTGGTGTCACGACCGAGAGCCTTGTCGTCATTGACACCCCAGGTAAGAACCCGATTGTCTTTGGTCAAGGCGATGGCGTGCATACCTCCGCAGGCGATATCAACAACGCCGACATCGTCGGCGCCGAGGTTGTGGTTTATACGAGGTCGCTTGACATCGATCGGCTTCTTTCCCTCGTATTTCCTGCTGCCCAGGCCGAGTTCACCAGAGCTGCCTTCTCCAAAGACAAATATGTCGAGGGGAGTGGTAGGGACGGGGTTCTCGACAACGATTCTCTTCCGCCGCTTCAACACGACCTGTTTGCGCCAGCCCGTAGGACCATCTTCATTCACCGCAACGCGAGCCCTCTTCTTAGGTCTAGGTTCGCTTGCTTCAGAGCTATCGGATGCATCAGAAGGCTCGTCAACGTCATCCTCGTCGTCATCAACCGGTCGCTTGCCGTTGGCATTTTTAGCGGGCTTCTTCTCGACGGCTGCCTTTTTCTCAGCAGCTGGCTTCTTGGCAGGAGCGGCCTTCTTTGCAGCGGCGGCCTTTGTCTTTGTAGCAGCGGCCTTTATTGTGGCAGCAGGCTTTTTAGTTTCGGCTTCTGCCTTCGTGGTCTTAGTAGCCCTCGTGGTCTTCGCCGCTGACTTAGGGGCAGCCTTGGGAGCAGCTTTGGCGGTGGTCTTAGTAGTAGTGGATGTAGTGGCGGGAGCTTTAGTTGTGGCAGCGGCTTTTGTAGTGGTGGTAGTTTCGGGTTTGGGGGCCGCGTTACGTTTCGAGGTCTTGGTAGGAGCCTTGGCAGCAGCCGCCTTCTTCGGCTTTGGGGCCATGATGTTCTCTGCGGTGCGTCGTGCGAGGACACAAGAGGGTGGAAATGGGGGACGGGGAGAGGGGCCTAATGGGTATTGTCGTTGAGGGTTCCAGATCCGGTTCTCGTCACTACTCGTCGCAGACCGGAATCAACGGTCGATCGACGCGGAGACGGCAGGTGGGAGTCTGGAAAGGGGTAGATGAATTGGGTGCGATCGCGTCGCGACGCCAAAGAAAGGAAGGAAGCGGAAATCGCACAATATAAACACGAGCCGATGGGCTGATGAACTGATGAACTGATGGTCTGGCGACACGATTAGCGTCGGTCTTTGTGTGCGATCGAGGTGCGCAAGTGCAAGGACCTTTCACAATAGCCACAATGCACACAAAGTGAAGACCGAGGGTTTCCTTTGTCGATGTTTGCAGAAAGAGGACGGGAGGTTCTGCAGAGAAAGATGGGAGACGGGAGATGGGAGATGCGAGGTGGTCGAGAAAAAGACGCGGCGCGTTGTGTGGATTGTTAGGTAGGTATTTTTGCAACACAGCTGCGATAAGAGCGAGCCGGGATTAGCTGGGAATCGCCATCAGTCAGCACAGAAAATATTGGCCTTGGCGCCCGAGGAAGGAAGCCGTTTTTGGGTGGACCAATGACAGCAGCACGTAACTACCTAAGCAGTGGCACGATCGGCCGAAGCCCGGGCCCACACAAGCTGAATGCGGGCAAATCAGGAGGTGGCGAGAGCCCACAGGAGCTTCCTCACCGTCCTACAAGTGGTTCTACAACGCCTGCAACGCACAGGGGCACCTGGGTACACCAGCACAAACAGCCGGTCCTGGGTACCTTGCTGTAGCTACCCGGGCGGCTAGACCGCGTGTACCTCGTACATACCCAAGGGCAGTACACAATCCAGGTCCATTCCAAGCCTGCATGTGGTTACTACCGCCTCAAATGGGATATTTATATGTCCTACAGGTAATCGGACAGGTCATACCCGACAAGTCCGACCTCAACCAACCAATCCCACATTTTTCATACCTCTAGGTGCCTACCTACCTACTACCTAGGTAGTAGTGTCAGGTTAATAGGCTGAGTTTTCCCTTACCTGTTAGTACAACGTAGCACGGTACGCGTCAAGAACGCGATATTTAGTCTCATTGCCTCAAGTTCAGGTTGTTTTATGCTTGCCTTTGAACACAGCGCATACAAGCTCGGGGGGAACGTACAAGACCGGCGGCTACTCACACGTCATGGTGGTCACAAACTATCAAATTGGCGAGCATTAAACTTGTGAAAAGATAGATAGTTCTCAATTCAGCTCAGGAGCAGAGTACGCCGTGGTACCAAACGCCAGATCGCCCATCCATTCAGTCATCCCTTACTTGGTATTACAAACGCCAGCCCATGCCCGGGAATGTTCCCATGAGTCCTCTATGCGGTTTCATCTCGTTCCAACCCACATCCCGCATCCAACCCTGACAGAAAACACCCACCTTTTATTTCTTGGTGGTAAAGTCAATCTCATTGGGGTACGAACCGCCACCAGCAGTAGCCCGCTCGCATGTGCACGAGCCAGCCGGACGGGACCCGCATTCGCAGGTGCTGCCCGCGGGCGCTACGTTCTCCTTCGCCGCATTCTCGCACGTGCACTGTCCGGCGGGGCGGGCGCGACACGAGCACCGCGCGCCGCTTAGGGCGTTCTCCGTCGCGGCTTTCTGACAGGTGCAGTGCAGCGCAGACTGTTTGCCGCAAGAGCAGGTCGCTTGCTTGGCTGTGGCACGTGACATGTTAGTACTCAGGTACCTGCACGGGGGCAGAGCATGCTATATTTGGCGATGCGACGACTTACCACAGACACACTCGTTACCCAAGCTCTTGCCGCAGCAGGTCGGAGTGGCTCTGGTGACTTCGGCTGCCATTGTGGTTAAGGTGTGAGTCAGGCAAGGCAAGGTCGGTCAAGGTGAAATGGGTTGGGCGATTAGAAGTTGTCTGGGAAGGTGAAGGTAGTCTGAGTGTCTGGATAGGAGCTGATATTTTCAGCTTGTATGGAACAAGAACGCAGAGCTTTCTAAGCTGGAGAAGAAAGGTGTTTATATACAATTCTATGCCCGTTTTGTCTCTCGCGATATCTGCGTGTGGTTTGCTGGGTGACATCATGCGAGATGGTCATCATCTGTTTGCTCATTGGCCCTGGGCGTGCTAGCATATTTTCAGCCAATGAAGACGCATGTGATTACTTTTCCAGCAAGCGCAAGTGGCCACCGCTACCTTAGCTCCCCACAGAGCTTACTTACTTACCTCCTCCCGGCGGGGGCTAAAAATGCAGTGAAACATGATCGAAGTATACCTACCTATAGGGGGAAGCCCGTTTTTGAACAGGTTGGAACTCAAGCTTTGGCTAGGACATGCTAACCAAAATTTGGGCACTTGTAATGTGTTATATTTGGGGGTAGGTAAAATATGTTGTAGGAGGGATGGAGAAGTCTACATGAAAACACTCGTGCGGGGTAGTCTTATAGCACTGTCCAGTCGTACCTGCCACACACTCTAGTACATATGTTGTATAACGCTGTTAAAGTAAGTGCATAGCTAGTACTTGCCGTTAAGCTAGAACGTACGTAATATTTACTACTGCAACTACGTTTTTTAGCTACAATATTAGAGTAGACCTTCTGTTTATATTCTAACATTGCTACAACATCGTTTTATAATTTAACAGAGCGTTTAATTGAACATCGTACCGTTTGAAAAGGTTGGAACTAAAGTGTTGTACTTATCTAATGTTAGTACAACCACTTAGATCTGGGCCAGCAATAGTGCCGACATCTCTGCCAACAGCGTGTCCAAAAAGGGGGTCCCCTCCCATAGGTATTTACCTCCTCCCGGCGGGGGCTAAAAATGCAGTGAAGGGACCCGGGCAACGGGCCGAATTAGATGTAGAAGAGATAAGGAATCAGACAAACTAAAGGTAACCCCCCCCTGCTAACCTAAGGGTACCTATGCACTTTAGAGGTAAATATAACCTATAGAGTACCTAGCCCTATTAAAATTAGTTAGAACATAAGGTACTTTGTTCTATAAGTATTTATACAGCTTAATATATACTGCTTATTTTATTTAGCAGTTATAAAAAAATAAAATATACTAATAAAATATTTAGCTATTAACCGCTAGTATTTAAATTTAAATATATGCTAATAAAATTAATAAATATATAAAAAATATTAATAATTTAAATATAAATTGTTTTTTAATCGTTTTTTAATCGTTTTTTAATTAATTTTTAATTAATTTTTAATTAATTTTAAACTAATTATATTACGCTATAATATTTAATATTATTTAGTATAACAATAGCTAATATTTATATAAACTTTGTTTAAAATAAAGATTTTTTTTTAATAGTAAAAAAAAATAAAAAGTTATTTTATTTTTTTGCAAACGTATAAAATTATATTAAAAATAATATAATATTTTATTATTATTTAACTTAAAATATTTAAAAAAAATACTATTTAATATACTTTTGTTAATTAAATAAATAAATATCGAAATAAATAATAATATTAATAATAATTTTAATATATAAATATAATAAAATATTTTACTATAACAGGTTTTAATTTTTAATATATTATAAAATAATCGGTAAAATATTTTTAATAATTAAAAACTTAAAATTAAACAACTTTATTATGTAGCTAATATTTTAAAAATATTTAAAATATTAATTAATAAAACTATATTTATTATTTTTATTTAAGCTTTATAAAAGTCCGAAATTAAAAAGCTATAAAATATAATAAGCTAGCTTATTTTATTAATATTTTTATTTTTTTTAGTTTAATATTAAAAAAAAAAGCTTTAATATAATATTTAGCGCTGTTAGCTACTATTTTTAACTATAACTATATTATTTAAAAATATATTTATAAATTGTTATACGTATAACTATATAAAAAATAAAGCTTGTTTTTATATATTTATAAAATTATTTAAATATATTAAAATTATATTTAATTTTAAAGTTTATATTACCGAATTAAAAGCCCGAATAAAAATCAAAACAGTTAATTTTTAAATAATTATTATTAAATATATAATATTATTAAAAAATATTTTTAAAATAATTTTAACTTATATTTTAATTTATATAAATAAATTAAATAAATATATTAATAATTTAAAAATAAGCTTATATATATAAATTAACGAACTATTTATAAGCTATATTTATTAATTACTAATTATAAGATAAAATATATTGTTTTAATAAATTATAATTATTAATAGTATTAATAGTTTAATAAAAAGTTAGTAGTATATAACAATATATATTATATTATTTTATAAATATAATATTAATTTTTTAAACTAACTATTTTTTTTTAATATTAATATAATTTTATAACTTTTTACTATTAATTTTAAAGCTTATAATAAACAAAAACTAACGTTTTAATATAAAAAATAAAAATATATATTATTTATTTATAAATAATTAAAAATGGTAGTTTTATTATAATAAAATATTTATTATAACTTAAGTTATTATAATATTTATATTTTAATAATAAATAAAGTTTATTTTAGCAAGTTTTTTAAGCTTATTTAAGTTTAATATAAAATTATATATTAATTTATAATACTAATAAATTTTAAAACAATATTATATATTTTAATTATATTATATAATAAATATTAATATTTTTTACTATTGGCTATAAAAACTTTTTGTTTTATTGTTTAATTAATTTTTTACATTATTAAACAAATTAACTAACTATTTATAAGCTTAAATATATATTATTATTATTTTAATATTTATTTTTTATTAATATATTTTAAATATATTTTTAATATTAAAAAAACTAAAAG
>MU383255.1:0-37345 GCA_022495125.1 Xylaria acuta | reverse complement strand
AGAGTAGTTTTTAAGTATACTATTTACTAAGTTCTTTTAATTACGTACTAAATATTTTTAGCTAGCTAAACGTTATATAAAACGTTATAAATAAATTAAATAAACTTAAACAATTAAAAAACTTAGCTATATTAAACTTTATATAAAATATAATTAAATATATAGCAAAAATAGTTATAAATAGTACGTAAAAATATAAAGTTTAGTTAGTTTATAAAATAAATTATTAGTATAAAAAAATCTTCGATAAATTTTGTTATAAAAAATTTTACAATTATATATATAAAAACAAAAACGTTTTTGTTTTTTTTTAAATTTAAATATTTATTTTATATAGCTAATAAATTAACATATAATACGTACGAAAAAGTTAAACAACTATAAATGTTATACGTTATATATAAACGAATATTTTAAGTAATATATTAAAAAAAAATATTATTTTAGTTTAAATTATACAATAAAAATTTTTAAGCTTTATTTTATTTATTATAAGTTATAGTTAGTTAAAAAATATTATAAATATTGTTTAAGTTATAATTTTAATTATATTAATTAATTAAAGTTAATTTACAACTTTTATTTAATATATTTTAAAAATATATTGTTAATATAAACTATTATAATTATTTTTATTTTTATTATTATTATATATTAAATTAATAAATATTTTATAATAGTTTAATAGTAAATTTTATTATAAATAGTATAATTATATAATAATAATATTATATTATATATTTAAGCGGACGTTTTTTATTTTTGAAAATAAAAAACATATAGTTAAAATATAAGTTATAGCTTTAACTTAATAACTTTTATTAAATAATTAAAATATTTAAAAAAAAATTATTTTCGATTATAATTATAAGTTTATTTTTAATTTTTTAAAAAGTATATAAACAGCGTTAAATATTAAATTATTAATAATAATTATATATTATTTTTAAAAGCATAAGTTATTAAAATAAAAAAATTAAATAGTAAAACTTATTATTTATTATTATAATTTTATATATTTTAAATTAAACTAAATCGCCCTAATTTTTATTTTATAATAAAACTTAAATTTTATACGTATATAATTTACGTAGTTTATTTTTTACGAATAATTATTTAGCTTTTTAAATATATTTATAAGTTAAATAAACATATATATTTTTAAAAAAAAATAAGCTTTATATAATTATTTGTAGCAAAATGTTTAATTAGCTATAAATTATGTTATAATATAAGCAAACAAATAATTTAATAGTAAATATTATATATTAAAGAATTTTTTTAAAAATAAAATATGATTATATTTATATAATAGTTATTATTTATTTAGCAAATTTTTAAAAAAATATTTATAATAACGTATTAAACTTTAAATAGTTAAATAAAAAGTTAGTAATTTAATATAAAAACTCAATTTTTTAAATTATTATTATATTTATTTAGTTATATTTATAGCTTAGTTATAATTAATAAAAAGTAATAAAATTTTATTTAAGCAAACTATATTTTTATTAAGCTTTATTATAGCTAATTAACATTTTAATAGAAAAAATAATATTTATAAAATAAAAATTATACTAAAATATTATTTAAATTAAAAAAAATAGTTTTAACTATTTAATTAAATAAAAAGGTTAAAGTTATAAGTATAATTATTAAAACTTTAAATATAATTTACGTTATTTATAAAAACTTATTAATATATATTAATAGCAATAAAAACTATATTTTAATTTAAATAATTTAAAAAAGTTTTCGAAAAGTACAAACATTTTTTTATTAAATAGTTAGCTAGTTTTTTTCCATAATATTAAAAAGTTTTTAAAAAATATAAAACAGCTTTTATTAAATAACTAGTTATTTTTTTGCCCGTAAAAAAAACTATATAAAGTAGTTTTATTTACTTTTAATAACGTTTTAACAATTTATATAAAGCTTAAATTCTTTTAAAATATTTTATTAAATTAAGTTAAAAAGCTAATATAACGTAGTTTAAATCTATAAAAGTTTATAGTAAAAAAAATAACTTAAATAATATTTAACGTGAAAGCAATATTAGCGGAAAAAACTATATTTAAAGAAATATTTAAAGTAAATAAAAAAAATATAAATAAGCAAGTACTGCCGAAAAAAACGGAAAATAAAAACAGCTATATTTAAAGTATAAAAATATTTGTATAAATATTTGTTTAATTTATTATATTAAACTAATAAGGTTATTAAAAGTTTTTTTATAGCCTGGTATTTTAATATAAACCTTTAAAAGGTTTAAGCTATAAATAAAAGCGTTGTTATTAAAAGCAGCTTTATAAGGCTGTTACTTAATAACAATTATTAGTTAGCAGCTATTTAACATATAAAGTGTGCTTGTAAATATATTTATTTCGTAGATTTGTTTACAAGATACCCTTTTTTTTTTTTTTTAATTAAGCTTTATTTTACTACTTAAACTATCTTTTTTATACCTACTATTAATAGGATGTTAAAAAGTAACTTATAAATAGCTTAACTTGCTATATAAAGCCTAGGTATTCTATTGTTAACCCTTTAATACTAGCTTTTTTTATATAATATAACATTTAATATACTTTCGTTAATTATTTAGCTGCTTTTATTCGAAGCTTTTTATAATAAAAAAGCTTAAGAAATCGTTTGGGCGGTATAGCTAGCGTTTTATTCGTTATAAAGTATACTACAAGCTATACGGCCAACCTTATACTTAAGCTTTGTTTTAACCTACCTAATTTACTACGTATAGCTGTATAGCGATAATTTCTTTTTTTAACTAGTAAAAGTTAACGAAAAAAAAACGAAACTATAATACGAAAAACTAGCTAACGTTTTTTACAAAAGCTTAACAAACCTATTGCTGCTTTTTAACACGTTATAGGCTAGATATATATATATAAATATAAAAAAAAAAAGGAAAAAACGAAGGAAAAAAAAGCTTAGTTATATAGCGGACTTATATTAACGCCCTATTTTTTTTTTTAAATGTTAAATATGTTATACTCGTACAAAATATTCGTTAGCCACGCTTTTAAAAAATAAAAAATAAAAAAGTCTAATAGGAATAGCTTCGGCTCGCTTTAGTGCTAAATTAGTTAGATAAATTATATAGCTTTATATATAATTCTTAGCCCGATATGCCCCTATGCCCTTCGGGAGGCTCGTGGAAAGCTGGCTTGCCGGCTAACCCCTGGCGTTAAATAGTACAAACAAACAAACTAACTAGCTCGATACCCTATTTCCGTGCCCCTCTGCGTTCCTAAGCCAGCCCAGTTTGGCCCGAATCCTGTCGCCCTTCTGATGCTGCTCACAGATCGGTGTCTGGCTAGCTCCAATAGTCTACTGCTTCCAGCCACCAAGGCAGCAACGTCGGCAATGCTATTGGTTGGCCCGACCAACATACGATTGTATCTCCTTAAAGCAATGCCGAAGATGGCAAAAGACACAGTGAGGTAAGCGAGGATAATCATACAGATCCATGCCGCGGGTTTGGAGATGTACAGGACCTCAGCCGACCGCGAAACATGTAGTGTGACCATCGGGGAATTCACAATTGCTTGATTGGGGGCTGACTCCCTTATCGTAATGTTTATTTTTTCCCCCAATATCTTTTGGGAGCTTCTTGTTTGAAGATTGGTGCGCGTATTTACTGCTGGTCACCGACAAATTGTTGTTGACGAAATGCTGGCACATGACTGGGAATGTTCGCTGGGCGGTGCGCTTCAAGCTTTCTGGGTCCAACAATTTTTGGTGGTCATAGTCCACCATAGACAGCATTGAATAGATCATGTAGTTGATATTGAGACCGGGCTCACGCAAGTTGAATGCTGAGGACATCGGCAGCCCCGAGAAGACCAGTGACAAAGAGGGCGCAATGACTGCCTGTCGTATTAGCCTCGTCCAAACTTTGGCCAAGAACATATATTTTGTTTTGATAGAGGTCGAACGGGCTCGCCCAGGCACGATCGCCCGCACGCGGTGTCTCTAAGATGTCATATGAAAGAACTTGTCCATTCGTAGTATCGACAGTAACTGAAGCGTTCGCGGCTTCGATGATTGGTAGACAGTTCAAGGCGGCCACCTGGGGCGGGTCAATCCAGATAAGACTTTTTGCGATATCACCTGGCCATTCTCTAAACAAGCTCCCAGTTCGTACCCAATCTTGAGGTCGCCGGGTTGGCAGAGGTGTTACAAAGATTCGTATCGGTCAAGTCCCATTTGGTTAGCCACAAGGTTGTATCGTTAATGAAGTCGTATGGTGAGCATTCAAGCCGAGAGCGAACTGCAGGGGTTCTCATGGCCACATTAGCAGATAATTTCAACCCCGCTGTTCTGTTTTCAGTTTCCTGAAAGTACCGTAGAGAGATCCCAGATAGGTCGGTCGGGATGAAGCTCCAACCTTCTAAGCTCCAAGGCGGCTCGGGGCCTCGTAACGGTATCTGTGTAGTTTCTCCAGATATCCATGAAGTCGAGGCATTGGCGAATATTGAGCGGATTATGCTCCCGCTGCTAGATAGCGAGCTTGGGGATACTGGTAATTGAGTTGTGGATAGCATGGGCACATGCCGTAATTGGAGGGTTGTTGCCACCAATATCGTGTTAGAAAAAGTCCCTAGCGCTCGATTCCACGATAATAACATAGCAGAAGCAACCGCAAACAGGGTTAGGACAAACTTGGTTCCAACTGCAATAGCGCTCGACCTATAGTCGGCCACAATACCAGAGTTCCAAGAGAAAACTGCGTAAACGACAATAACTGCAATCCCCAGGAGCAAGTATAAAGTAACAATCATGGATAATAGGATTCAACACAGAGTGTAAGGAAGCCAAGTTGGATTCGCCAATGGCGAAGCCGCCGCAGATGCGTAATAAGTTACCGAGGCTTCATCATCTAACGTAGCACTTGGAGCTTCAGGAGTAACTAAAGAGGCAGCTTCAGATAAACCCTCTGGATTAGCCGGGTGCGAACATTCAGGGTCGACTGAAACGTTACTCATAAAACAGCTCTTCACTATTCAGTTGGAAAAAGCAAATTAAAGATAGTCGGAATACTTTCAGATAAGCAAAAGGCAGAGCCGACGTAGCAATCGAGAACAAGGATAGTTAGACAGCGCTTCATCTGCTGCTAAAAAAGGGCTTAAAGTATAAGTGCAGATGCTCCTAAAGCAGCCGCCCCCCGATTATAAAAGAAAGAATATCTAGATAATCTAATAAGAAAAGATAAAAGATTAAAGTTTATAAGATAGTCCCTAAAAACTGAATTTCGCATGAGAAAGAAATACGTTATTTTTTCCCTACTTCGCTATGATACCATTACACCTATAACCCGGATTGCATTTGCATGTTGTGTGGCCTCTTTCCGGGGAATGAACAAAGAGAACAGAGAAAATTGACGGAAAACAGGTGTACGACGTGTTGCGCTACAAATCAATCGCACTATCCCTCGCCCCACGTTCCCGCCCCTGGCTCACCAGATCTAATACAGCTCGGACCGATCACTTGCGCGTGATCCGGCCCTGCCCAGTAGCCATATAGCATAACGACTCTCTTCAATTCCGGTAACCGGTGGTACGCATCTACACAGCGCGGATCCCCACCCGACGTCTGCCTCTTAGTTATAAGGCTCTCGATCAGTTCCTCATCCCACCCAGAAGCCCGCAGAACACGACGACGTATCCCCACTTGAACATTACGCCACGGTTCCCGCCAACTAACATCTCGGTCGCGTAGAGTATTAATATAGTTCGAAAAATTTAGTAACCCATCAAGGGGATTTTTCTTCGTCCCGAATACTCGATCGACACGACTTACTTCACCGTCATCGTCAACATTGATGAGAAGTGGGAACCGGGACTGGAATTCCATCTCCAACCCCGCTTGGAATGGCGCAGACACTCTGAACTCATCCATAATAGCACTCATAGAATGAATGGCGATACCACTGGCAATGATGTCTAGAAGAAGGGATTCGAGGCTATCCAGTAATTTGGGGTGGAAACTGCTGCCAGTCCGTTCCGGAGTTACAATAATATGCCGTGCAGGCCCGAGTACCCCACGACACCCCATGGCTTTGGGAATGCGGAAGCCGGCTGGGATCATGAGATGGTCCCGTTGTCCATCCATACACGTCCAAATCGGAGTAGGAAATCCATGGCGTGGGTTCGGTTGGAGCGTAACTTGAGCCTCGTGGCAGGCTTGGGCAACAAGTCTTCGTGAAGGAGGGCAGCGTATACGAAATGGAGTGCCATTGATCCAATTAGCTGCGGGGCGCGAGCCGAAGTGAGTAGTCGGCTGGATGATTTCGAATGTGGCTCGAAGATGGGATTCAGCGGCTAAGTGCCAGATCATAATCCGGAGCTCAGGAGGTAGCTTCATAAATGGAAAGCCCTCTTGTGAACGACGGTCCCGGCCGGGGTGCAAACCATCACGTACATTGCGAGCTTCCTGTTGGAGTTGGCGGTTCTCTTGTTGCAAGATAGCGATGATGTCGTTGGCAAGGGCCAACTCTGTACTTAACTCTTGCAAGTTGCGTCTGAGAGCGGCGAGGTCGTCAATTGACTCACGATTTGCATTGCTGCGAAGGGATGGTGTTGGAGGCAGCAGCTGTCGAGTATTTTGTTCGACCTGGTTTCGAGCTCGTTCTCGAGGTCGCAGCTGTCGAGTACTCTGTTCGACCTGGTTTCGACGGCAGCGGTTTGGCATATCTGCTAGTCGCTATAGCTCTTGAGGTTGCTTTCTAGACTCTAGCAACAGCCGATCTCCTTCTGCTCAGACGAGAGAGTTGTAATTTTGTTCAAATAGTTTTGCTACCGACAGGTTAGTTCAATTTTCAGCTTGTACAAAGGTGGCGGGCATTATGCAATCACAGCCCTCTGCTCATGACCTTGTCCCCCCGGTTAGCGCCTCAATAGCCGGTATTACCTATGAAACATACCCTGTGCGAATATAGTTCACGCTTGTTTATCGAAGATGGTGAAGAGGTAATGGAGCCCAGGAATCTACGCGCTTCGAGAGACCCTAATCCATGGTACAGTGCTTCTCGTCTTACGTCCAATAGAATAATAGAATTAGGGCGTTTAACTCAAGTATATGTATTGTCGTTTAGACGGCCATAAAACGCCTGAACGTTAATTGGGAAATACGTCTGTCCATTCTATGGTATCTTGTTGCCAAACACCACCCCCACTTATCCGTGGTGAATAGCCTGCCCTTCGCAGTTCCACACCTTTACCCACACACTTTGTGACACAGACACGCCTATGTGCGCTTGGTTTTATTCAGAGAAAATGCCCTAGAACAAATATTTTGTAGTATTCTCTAATTCTAGTCAAGCATTCCTTTAGCTGCTATGCAATACTGGCGACCCCTAAGTAACAGCGGTTACTAGTGCTGAGAGACAACACCTACTTATAAGAGGTACGGATGTCAGGGCTTATTTAGCCTTGTCGGACATAGTATCCTATTCGAAAGGGTTAATCCATGTTCGACGCGCATCATGATAGCCCGCGGCAATAGACTATTACAACGTATACGAGGTACCTCTATAGTCACGTTAATTCCCTGCAGGATCAGTTATTTGCCAACGCGTATCGTGTACGAGGGCTACCGATCTCATAGCAACACTCTTTGCAAGCCCCTAAGTAACATCGTTACCAATCGTAGGATACGAGCACATAGTCCGTGAATACGGTGTAGGGCGGTGAGAACAGCAGTACCTGAAGAACACTGTGTCGGTGTGATCCCTTGTTGGACACATCAAAAGTTTGAAATATTTGGCGCTATTACGTTAGCGCTATATAATTTCACCCCTTGCATAACTCTGCGGTATGGCCCAGGCCTTCCTACATCAAGGATTACTATTTAGCCCTGTTACACAAACCTCCCTGCGAGGTCTTCCAGGACCACCCTTGAGGAACAAAGGCAATAAACACCCTGTATTTAGTGCCTCGATACAACAAACAAGATTCAGAGCATACGCATGCGTTAGGTAATTAACATTTAGGGAGATAGAACGGTTCTGGTACGACGGAATTCTGACTTGGTACCAGTCTGTATGATTCAAGGGGGCGGTATATTCTACGTTTCCTAACCTACGATGTAGCTTTGGGTGCCTGAATTTTCCAAGCGTTTGCAAGCATATAGCATGATGTATTTCAGCGTGTGCGAATTTCATAGACCATAACTCATGCAATTCCCAATGCTCGATAAAAATTAAGTCGATCGCACGGTTTCTTAACCCTTATTTGAGCGTCGATCCTTGACCGCTTGCATGTTCGCGTTTTTCACTACGTGCCAAAGTGTCTGCACAGTTTTCAAACAGCTACTTTACTCTCTCCATGTCCACAAGACTGGCGACAAATTAGGAAAAAATATTGGAGTTATGCCGCTTACGTTTTTGGTGTTGGTGTCACACTTTCGCATCCTAAAAATGGCTTGCAAATTAGGGGGTGGGGTGTGCGACCTGACGTTACAGGGTGCTCTGGACTGGATTCTCCCTTCAGAAGGCTTCTGCACTTAGAGCATAATATTATGCTCAATGGAGTATCTAAGAGTTTATATATTGTTTCACTTGGAAAATTTCAGGGCTTCATAAAATCAACTACTCTGGAAATCATCCATCAGATCCGACGTTTTCGCAGCCATCACTTGTGTGCAGTCCCTGTACGGGTCGCCTTGCAGATAGAGTAAAGAGGCCCATGCTCGTCTCCTCACAATGCTGGAATTCGAAACGAACATCTCTCTTGACGAGTAGATATGAATTTTGAGGTGCTTTGAGGTCCAAAGCCTATTCACGAGATGTAGTATCTCTCAATTGAGGCTTGGTGCCCAGCTCAAGCATAGTGTTAATCATCCCTTTGTTCCCTAAATTCACGTTGGCTTCCTCCTGAACAGGTACCTTAACAATTCCTACCGTGCCCATACAAGGGGCCACTGTTGGGCATTCCTTTGGATTCCAGTTATCACGCTTCGATGCTAGATAGGATCATAGATTCTAGATACCATCGTGGATCAAAGGTATTCCCGTGTACCCCGATTTCACCTTGGTTCTAAACACTACCGTGTTGCGATATTGAGCAAGTAATCGAGTACCCCAGTTGAATCGACCCTGAGCAGACCTCCGTTCTCCCATGGGATTTGATTGCTAAAGTGCATTCATCCCATCGGATAGTCTACCCAGAGCAGTCACTGTCAATCTTACCAGCCACCAAAGCTCCATCTACAAGGTCCCTCGGCGACGGAAGAAATTTTGCCCTTTCCTGTATCTTTTCGATTACTTGGAACTTTTTCGCAGATGGATCCGTGGTGCTATGACTGTGATATCGCGCAGAGTCATGACAAATACGGGCTACCTTTAATGACTGGACAAGCTAAACATGGGCTGGGGCCGTTGACTGCCGGTGAAATACTAGAAGGTAGTTCATCTCTATGTCCTGTGACAGAGGGGCGTTGGTTTGGGAGAGCCAACGTTTCCGATGTCGCTGACATGGATTTGACTACTTCTCTTAAAACCGGCGGTCCTTGGCCTCACTCATGTTTTGACTCGTCGTCATCTTTAGGTAGTCTGGTTTGTCCTCCTACTGTGCTAAAGCCGCCACTAGGCAAGGTCTTTGAGAATGGATATTGTGGCAATATCGATACTGTCCTCTCAGACAAGACTTATGCACACGAGGCAAACCAGGCTCCGAGACAGTGGTGTGGAAACACTAACGTTCTCGAGAGCCTGGTGAGTACTTCTCGCTGGTTTATGCGTAACTAGACCGTTATAATACTAATAACAACGAAGGCTTTTATGCCTCAAATTTCAGTGGATTCCATCCTCTGTGCAAATCAAAATATCCTGCCGAACTGCGTTGAGAATTCTCAGCGCCGCGATTGCCAGAACACTTTGAGTCCGTCAACTATAGGCATAGTAACCTGTCAGCCAGACCATTCGCATACCGCAGTCATAGCTTCAACGGTAATATAAATGGGTCGCACCTCCCGTATTCATATGATTGATCCCACGCCGAATGTTAACGGTGACTTATGCCTAGGTTCCTTACGACTTTTCACCAACCCAACCCATCGATCCAATTTTACAGCAGAGCCTGCTATCATCAGGTCTACCGAGTTTTGTCAGCGGAGACGCGACTGCCTCTACAGGCAACAAAGTCAGTCCGCAGACTTCTATATTTCAGAGTCGAAATAACGATGACATTACATCAAGCTTTGATGAGGACTATACATTGCCATTCTTCACCGTTTCTGGTAATTGTTCATCATTGCTCCCTACGCTAAATGAGCTCTCATTCGAATCACTTATTGGATCCGCGCGTCTCGGCATACCTGACAACACCTTGGCTAGATGCCACACCTTTGAAAATGGGGAGAATGCCAGTGAAGCTAGTACTCGGTTCAATAAAAGATCCAGGTGAGTCCGTACCCTAAAAGCCACTACTATGGCTCCTGTAACATAGTCTCTTACTACTGATCTAGAACTGGAAAAGAAAAGGTAGTGAAGGTGTTCCCTTGCCTCTACGATGACTGTCCCTTTACGGCAAGCTGTCGGAAGGATCTTCGCCGCCACCTGCAATCTGATAAGCACCGGAAAGATCACGTACCCGGAACACCTTCGTGGGACAGATCCTACTGCGAAGTGCCCGGCTGCAAATTTGCGGATGAGGGGTTCTCCCGTCGAGACAATCTACGGCGCCACATGAAGAGTATGCATGACGTCATACTCGAACGAGAGAAGCCAGGCCTTAAGAGAAGCGGAGAGGAATAAGGAAGACGTGTTGTGTGCTTTGGGGGAGTTCTTCGAAATTCAAATGCTCTGAGTGGCCATTTGCCGAGCAGGAGTTATGTCAGTTCGCAACTCCGCAACACTTAGGAATGGCACTGACAGGACGCGATATCATCAATGTATAGAAGTTTGGTTTGTAATATTGAAAACATTATGCAAATGCGTATTTCTTATATCGTGGGTTGAGATAGTTTTGCAAGGAAAGGGTTTATCTATACACTTGTGTCAAGGTCTAATGATTCACAACACCTATATGTTATTTTATTTTCATTTCGTCCCATTCTTTCTTGCGTTTTTATTACCTCTAAAAAGGTCACCGGGGTATTGAGAGAACTTAGGTAACCAGTTATTAAATACCCTAATAATATGAAACAAGTACTAGTTCTTATATATATATATATATGTAGGTGTTAAGACCTCCTTTAGGTATATTTAGGAGGCGCTAATAAAGAAGAGGATATGCACTTCCTAAATCTTGTACCCTTTATTAAATGATAAATGTGCAGCTCGTATATTTAAAGGTTTGTTAAAGACTATGTTTAACAGCAAACAGTTAAGCCTTATAGTCATTGGGCTTATAAACGAATAAAACCAATTAATGCAAAAGAAATTCATAGAACCACACAATTAACAAGTATTAAAGAGAACAGGTCCAGTAAAAGTATATCTCTGAGAATTTAACCCCTGAGAAGATACCCTAAAGAGATACTCTCACTATATTCAAACGCCGATCATGGATCTAAGCCACATTCACTGTGGCTGATTATCTTCCGCCCTAGGTACCGGCAGCCTAACCCACATGGCGTATACCAAGCGCCCAATAACAGAAGGCCAGTATCATATCAAAATTCTTACTGGAGCTCACTCATTCGCATTTGGTATTTCAAAGTGTTACTGAACCAGAACTCTCACCAATTTAGGAATGAATCTCAGTTCGTTAATCACTGCAGCCAGGGCATGGAACCTTTCGAAACACTTAACGGCATTCCAACACAACCAGATCGTTCGCAAAGGCCGATTTAGCTTCTGTCCAATTCTCACTCGACAGGCTCACAACGCCACCTCTCACTCACCCGCGCACTCACACGAGGGCGGTTCATCCTTCCAAACATCCATCCCCATGGCCGATACTCCTCCTACAGCGATGGAGAAGCTGGCAAGTCCAAGGCCGGAACCTCAGGGGAAGAGGCCGGCGCCCCAGACCGAGAAATTTGCGCAGGGCAAGAAGCACCAGCAAAAGAAGGTGCGCAAGAGGGAGCGCGACATGAAAACCGGCTCGACAGAAGAGGTCCTGGCTTTCGATATCCGCGATCTCAGAGAATCTCTCAACGAGTCTGAAAACAGCGACGACACCCCCGTCGCGGAGGAGTCCCTCCCGGAGCCCGGCACCGAGATCCTCGTCAAGGTCGTCGAGCTCTCTTCCACAGGCGATGCATTAGCCCTGCAAGAGGGGTCAAAACGCATCTACGTCCTCTCCTTCGCGGTGCCCGGCGACGCCGTCAAGGTGAAAGTGTACCGCCACCTGCGGGAGGAGGGGTACAGCGTCGCAGACTTCATCTCGGTCGTCTCGCCGGCGCCCACGCGTGACGACGCGCGCGTGGGCTGCAGGTACTTCGCCAAGTGCTCCGGGTGCCAGTTCCAGATGCTCGACTACGGCGAGCAGCTGCGCGTGAAGCGACGCATCGTCGAGAAGGCCTTCCGCAACTTCTCCGAGCTACCACCCGAGCTGATCCCCGCTATCCAGGACACCATCGGCTCGCCCCTGCAGTACGGCTACCGCACCAAGCTCACCCCGCATTTCGACGGCCCCCCGGGCAGTCGTAGGAAGAACGCCGCCGTGTTCACGGAACGCCCTGATATCGGCTTCATGTTGAAGGGGAAGCGGGCTACCATGGATATCGAGGACTGCCCCATCGGCACCGACGCCGTGCGCGCTGGCATGAAGGCCGAGCGCGACCGCATGGCGCTCGAGTTCGATAGGTATAAGCGGGGCGCCACGATCCTGCTGCGCGAGAGCACGCTGCGCGCGCCCAAGGACGGGTTCGAGTCTGCGGGTGTCTTGCCCGACGCCGTGAAGGTCGAGACAGATACCTACATAGACTGGAAGACGTGCATCACCGACAGCAACGCCACATCCACCGAGTACGTCGGCGACTACGTCTTCCACAACCCAGCGGGCTCCTTCTTCCAGAACAACAACTCCATCCTCCCCGTATTCACCGACTACATCCGGCAACACATCCTCCCAACCCAGCAGCCGGGATCCATCAAATACCTCATCGACGCATACTCGGGCTCGGGACTCTTCACCATCACCCTATCCTCTCTCTTCCAGGGTAGTACGGGCATCGACATCGCGGACAAGTCGATCGAGTTCGCGCGCACCAACGCTACGGCGAACGACCTCCCGGAGTCGCAGGCGAACTTCATCGCCGCCGACGCCGGCCAGCTGTTCAAGAGCGTGCGCTACGACGCCGACGAGACCGTCGTCGTGCTCGACCCGCCCCGCAAGGGGTGTGATGCCGACTTCCTGGTCCAGCTGCTCCGCTTCGGCCCGCGCCGCGTCGTGTACGTGAGCTGTAACGTCCACACGCAGGCGGGGGACGTCGGTATGCTCGTTCGCGGCGAGACGGGATCCGCCGACGCCTCTAAGGCGAATGGGAAGGGCTCGCGCTACGAGATCGAGAGTCTGCGGGGCTTCGACTTCTTTCCTCAGACGGGCCATGTCGAGGGCGTCGCTGTGTTGAACCGCGTCGACGCCAGCAAGGCTACTGAGGATGGTGCTACTGTCCCAGTAACTGTGGCGGAGTAGACAATGCACTTCATATTTTGGGGATGCTGTGGCCTTCTGTGGCGTTTTAATTGCGTCTATGGGTGAAGTGACGATACCACGTCCGGAGTAAAGTGTACAATAAACCGGTCGTCATGTATGAATTACACGGGATTCAAGGACATTAAAAGCAATATCACTGTTCGCAGGAACTATAAGGGAATATCCAGGAGCACGACATACCGAACACAAAAGATGGCATTTCACTACGGTCTTGGCTACAATCCGGGCGCGTTTCACATAGCCTACGAGATGAACAAACAGGGTGTGTCGCATACCAAATGCATTTTCATTTACTTTTCCTCAAGTAGAACTTTTAACGCTTGTACAGTGACCTCGACGACTTGCGCTCTACGACTCTTCTTGGCGCACGTCTTGAGGATCTCCAGACCGTTTTTCTCCCCTACTTCTTTCCGTGCTAATTTGCCAACTTCGCCTTCATATGAAACCATGTTGTGTATGATGAAAACGCCACGATGTCGCAAGTCCTCGTTGTCCTCGGAACATAAACCCAGTACAACCTCGACTCCCCGCTTCCTCTTGATGACACCTCGCCCGACTTCTTCGTATGCCGTCAGCGATGCTAATGCGCCACCGGCAGCACTCCGCGTGGCCTCGTCTTCGGCATCGGCAAGCGCCAGCAAAATGTGTAAACGGTTGGCTGCTTGGGGGGTATCTTCTGCGTACAAGGCGACGCCCTCGACGGACTCTACTAGGTTACAGATGAGCTCCGTCGCTGCCTTGGAGACCAAATGGTTAGATGATAAAAGTTGTTCTTCTATTTCGGGAAACGCAACGCGGATGATGGTCACTCGTGTATCGTCATCTGTCGAGGCCAGGTTGGTGAGGGCCATCAGCGCCTCAAAGCTCGGTAGAAGATCTCGGGTTTCGGCGGCTGGATCGGGAGGAAGAATAGAGACGAGGGGACGGATGGCCGCGTTCTGCGGGCGGGCACGCGTTCCTCCAAAAACAAGGGACGGGTTAGTACTAATTAATATGCGAGAAAGGGCCTGGGCTGCCGTGCGCTTTGCCTGGCCGTCGGTGTCCGGTAGGGCAGACCATGCCGCAATCAACAAGTTGACGGTACCTTGCTGAGCAAGCTGACCCCTGAGACTGGTGGTAACAGAAAGAGAGAACATGATGGATATGATAAGAGAAAGGGATGCGCTCGAGCCGTGACGACTGTGGGTGACTAAGACGGGAACGACGCCCGCCTCAAAGACCCGTTTACATCGATCGGCAACGTGGTCATTATCGTTGAGAGGATTTGGTGCCGCAAGCTTGCCAGCAGCATTGGCATAGGCCTTGAGCTGGTTTATTTTCTTCTCCTCTTCCGACTGAACTGGTTGGTAGCGGGTAAGATTCATAAAGATACTGAGAGCTCCGTAAGTAAGGGGTGATTTGGCGGGAGCGTCACCAAGAATGTTCACTAGGGTCTTTAGTAGTTCAGGATTGTGGGCAACTTCTTCTTTGACAGTAGGCTGGATGGTAGCATATGCTAGCCCTTCGACGGAGTGTCGTTTGCTGCTCTCGGGATCGGTGAGTAGCAATGTGGTGAATTTTGTAGACAAATCCTCAATGCTCGTGATTGCAGGTTGAATCCTTCCCTCATTGTCCTGTGTCGTTTGCTGGGCTGTCGACGGCACTGCCTGGAACCAACCTGATCAGCCCTGCGCGCCAATGCGCCAACTCACCTCCAGTGTAGATTCTCCCGAGAAGGTGGTGGCAAGGTTGGAAACTTTAGGGTGCCTACCCTCAATTTCGCCAGGATGACGGCGGCAAGGGTCTGGACGGCTTGGGAGTGTCTCCTCATGGAAATGGAACCGGCGGTCACCTGTACTTCGGGATCGGCGGAGTGAATGGCCTTGGACAACTCTTCGGGGTCCTGGTCGACGACCTCTTCCAGCCAATCGGTACAGTACTTCCGGATGGCCTCGCGACATTCCGGATGCATGGACGCGGCATTCAACATATCCAAGCAGGCCGTCTCCACTTTGCGGCTCTTCCATTTTCGCCGCATCAAGGGATCGAGGCTTGGCAAGAAGCCCTCACTGAGGAACATCTGGGTCGTCGGTTGCGGGGCGACGGGAAACACGGATGCAGCTACGCAGAAGGCCACGATGTAATCATCATAGGTGCCTCTCTTGACGCGGTCGAAGAAGAATGTCTGTAGCGCGCGGGAGCCCTTGTCTCCGGCCGCCTTGAGGTATGCCGATGTAGTCAGAATGGCATGCCCGCGGACGGACTCGGCCTGCCTCATGTCGAGATAGCCAAGGACCGTATCGACGCACATATCGTCCAGAACGTCACAGATGGACTTGGCCTTGTTGCTGGAGGCGGCATCATCGTTGAGGAGCTTGGTTAGCTGGTCGAGGGCCTGGCACGTGTCGTCATCTTCTTGGCCGCCTTCCATCAACCGGGCAAGGAGGAGTTGGGTTTGTTCTATGACGCCGAGCTTGTCGGTTTTCTGCAGCTCGGAAGCGGCGGGAGTCGCCTTCTCATCCATGGCGCTTGAGATGATATGGGGGGACTGGGCGGTGTACCGATGCACAAGATGGATAAGGGGGAGTAGTAGAAGTGGCGGAGGGAGCTTGAGCAAGACCTATGTGATTTGAGGAGTTTGTGTGAACAGGACAGGCACTAGTTGGTAATGTAGACCCTGGCTGCTGCTAAAACGGTTCAGAGTCGGTAGTGTGTGTCCAGGTGTATTCGTTCACTGTCGTGGGTGTTTGAGCAGGGGAGTCTTGGCGGGGAGACGAGGTTGTGAGAGTAGTGTGTGTGGTGGTTCGGTGGGTTGGTGGTTTGTTGGGGGAAAGGCGGCCGTCAAAGGGGGAAATGAAGAAGTAGTGCTGAGAATTTATAGACTGATAGAGTTGAGTTTGATCAATCGTGGCTCGGTACTAAGAGACTAGGGCGTGAGCTTGCGCCAGCCACCAAAGTAAAAGCCGCCAAGTAAGGGAACAAACAGGAAGACCGCAAGCTTAGGTGACGCAGATATGAAATGCATGGCAAGCATGTGGGCAAATGTGAAAGTTTGGGAGTTTGGTGAGAGAGGGAAGGAATAGCAAGATAACCTGCCTCTCGAAATATGTTGGGCATGCGGGGGGAAACTATTTCCGTTGAAAGAACAGGAGAGAGCGGCACGCAAGAACAAGGCGATGGTGGCCGAGGCTGGACAAGTACGCGGCCAATCGAACCAAAAATAGATGGTCACGAGCCCAATTACCCAAGCAAGCATAGGGCAGAGGATAAAGCGGACGGGGCAGGCGCTTGCCGAGGGGAGCTTGAACCGGGCAGGCAGCAGGCCTGTAAGCAGACGAGAGGCAGGTGACGATGACGATGACGATGACAGCGTAGGGTGTGAGATGAGGCTACGCGATGCTGAGATGAACTTTGAATGAGGGGAAGCTGGGAGAGGCTTGATTGGGTATTACGTACCTGACCTTGAGTTTGGGCGATAACATGAGATGAGAGCAGTTACAACTGCTGCCGGAGTGAGTGAGTAAGAACCTATGTCTTTTTGGATTGATGTATGACCGTGTTTAATCTCGCCATGTTAAGGGCAGTGTACAGTAGGTGGAGCGGTGGTGGAGGTGGTGGAGACGTCGCACGGGAGCTTGTGATCTCAGCAGCAGCAGTACCCCGCTGTAGCGCGCTACTGTACATAGTACATAGTAGTGCTGTGATACCTCGAGTATTGCCCCACCGCTAGCCATATGCGGCATAGTGGAGTACCCATGCAGAGCACTGGGGCCCGTACATACCGATACTTAACGCGACGGGGTGCGTCTTACGGATCTTAATACGGTGGGAGGGGGTATATGCGGTATGAAATAATATAAAGAAATTGATGTTCCATCTTTTTCATGGCAGAGTTGCTGTTTCTTAGTCGAACATGTTGACAAAGGCCGAATCTTGGTAGGAGGAAGCTACAAGCACACAATGGTAACCACACCTAATAGTACAGTAAAGACGTACCCTATGACGTCGGTCAAACTCCGATTTCAATCCCTGCCGGCATCTACAGTATTGTAGTATTCCAACTTCAGCCAATCAAACATCGGCCCCATCGGTACCTTCGGTGCTGCGGACGAGGTGCTTGACATGCGCTGTACACTACATTTTTCTTTTGCGGAACATGCCAACTTCACTTGATTCACGAACAGACAACGAAGATATCAATACTATTTACCCCGGACTCGGATAATACGCATTGGACAAACTGTATATCTCCTGCAGTCATTATCCACCTAGACAGGAGTCGACAGCGATCCGCGAGGGACTGCAGCTCAGCCTGCCTTCTGCCCCGGTCCTCCCTTTGAAAGCGTGCACAGGTGGTATGATACGACGATCGCAGGACTCTACATCAACGTAGCGTCCGTCTCGCTTCCTCGGCTATGGTGCCGGTCTCCACAATCTGACCATCGCGATACGGCCCGGGGCTTGCTGGCTATCCCATACCAAGCCAAGCAAGTCAAGATGAACCGCATCGATGCCTCGGAGCACTACGACGAGAGCGGCTTCGCGAGCCAGACGCCGTCGCTGCTCACCGTCATCATCGACGCCAACCCGCGCGCCTGGGCCGCCATCCACGACCTCCTGCCCATCTCCAAGGCCATCGCCAACGTCCTCGTCTTCATCAACGCCCACCTCGCCTACGGCAACGACAACCAGGTCGCCGTGCTGGCCGCCCACACCAACCGCGCCGTCTGGCTGTACCCCTCCTCGCCCAACCCCGACACCCCCCCGCGCCGCCATCGCCGCAGCAACAGTAGCCAGGATGTCGAGATGGCGGCCGTCGGCGGCCATCGCCCGCGGGCCCCCCAGCTCGGCACCTCGGCCAACAAATACCCCCAGTTCGCCAAGATCGAGTCCTCCATCCTCGCCTCTCTGCACGCCCTCATCCACGGCACCAGTCCCTCGGACCTCAGCCCGACGACGCTGATCTCGGGCGCGCTGAGCATGGCCCTCGCCTACATCCACAAGACGTCGCTCGCCTTCGAACCGCCCAAGACGTCTGCTGACCCGGCGAACCCGACCACGGCGCCCGCCGCGACGCCCTCGGCTCCCAACCTACACGCGCGGATCCTCGTGCTCTCCGTCTCGAAGTCCGAGCCGGCACAATACATCCCCACCATGAACGCCGTCTTCGCAGCCTCGCACGCGCGGATACCAATCGACACCCTGTCCGTATACGACGCGCCCACCTTCCTACAACAAGCCGCCTTCATAACGGGGGGCATCTTCCTCTCCGCCGCCGCCAATCCCCGCGGTCTGCTGTCATACCTCATGTTCGGCTTCCTCGCCGACGTCGACGCCCGAAATGCCCTCGTCACCCCCTCCATGGACTCGGTCGACTTCCGCGCCGCCTGCTTCTGCCACCGCGACGTCGTCGACACCGCCTTCGTCTGCAGCATTTGTCTCAGCATCTTCTGCGACGTCCCCGACCGCGCTGAGTGTCTTACCTGTGGCACTAAGCTTGCTCTCGGTAACTATGGCGCCAAGCCTGCCGTCGTCCCCCGCAAGAAGAGGAAGAGGAAGCGCGTGAACGGCGCCGGTGGGAGGGAGGAGACGGGGAGCGCCGCTGGGACGCCTGCGCCGGGGTAGTTGGATCGTGGGTTGGTGGTTATAGTGTTGCCGGGCTTGGGATGGATAGGCGCGTCTTGCTCCTAGCTTGATATTTAAAACTTTACGGGCGGGTGGAGTTGATTGTATATCCTCTGCTTGCTACGAATTCCTAATATGAAATGATACCTCGTTGCACTTATATATATCTATGCGTTTGCGCCCAACTAAACCGAATGTCGCTAGTTAATGATCAAGTTTCACAACAGTGGCCAGCGGGACGAGATGATTATACTTAAAGTGATGCCAAAACACTGTAAAATAGGGAAATGAATTCTTCATACGAATGCGACTGCCTGTCTACCTGTCTACCTGTCTATCTGTGTACCCGTCTAAACCTCTCGACCGTCTAGACCCAGCGTCTTCTACCATGCTAGCTGGTCCTACAGTCGTGGATGCTTCTAACCTTTTAACTCAGCGGAACCGAACTGGACCCACGAACACCACGCCAAGACCCGAATGAAACTACCTAATATAGTGAGTAGGTAGGTGCATAGTTGAGACGGGGTGTTGTATCTCGAATCCTCGGGGAGCTATGCGATACAATCTTGGATGATAAGTACACCCGTGGATTGTGAAACGCACCGCGAAATTTAGATTAAGGCAGAAGAGAAATATTATAGGAGAGGTGGAAAACATGAATAAAAGGAGACGCAGTGAGAGAAAGGGAAACGATAGTAGTCTAGGGTATCGAACGCCGTCATGCTCTGGGGACTATGAGTGATCCCATGCAATGGATAGAAAGAAACCTATTTCTCCTCCGCTCGCTCGTTCGTGCTGAATGAATAAACGACAAATTCGCTTCTCGTGCTTCATATATCCCGAGAATGGAATAATTAACACGGAGTAGCGAGTACAAACCCCGTGACATAAGAGGCCCGGAAACAGGACCCCATGAAGCTAGCCGTATAGGCTCAGATACGAATCTTCCGCGCGCCCTGCGCAACGCTACTACCCCCTTCGTTGATCCGCGACATGACGCACGCGGGTCCGAGGTCATTCGACCCCATCGATGCTAGCGCGAACGACTCGGTATTATGTGCGAAGTACAGGTAGTACCCGCCCGGTGCCTTCTTGACGGCCATGGCCCCGATGGCTCCCGGCGACGTCGACTCCCGCACGCCCGGGTGGCCGAGGAAGTCGTTGGTGACGAAGCTCGCGAGGATCGTGTTCTCGTCGTCGGATGGGACGTCCCGCCCCCCCGCGCCCCGCACGCTGCCTTGGTAGATGCGCTCCGCGCACCGCTGTGATGCCATCGTCGTCGCCATGTGCTCGCCGGTCCCACTCGTAACGGCTGCGACGCTAATGCCGTCCACGTCATGCTCGTCCGCTGGAATCACGGCCGTGCCGACATTCACTAGTGCTGCGGGCCCGATGCGACCGCGGTGCTTCATGCCGATCCCGCCCGATGACGATCCGGCTGCTATCCGGCCCGATTGGTCGATGGCTATCGCACCTACCGTGTCTGTGATCCAATCCTCGTCCTCGGTGTTGCTGCTGCTATGCTTCGAGTCCAGCGCTTTGTACCGAAGAAGTCGCTGCAGAGCGTGAGGTTCTGGGAATTCAGAAACTACAGCATCCGGCTCGTCGCTGGCGCCGTCGTGCGGAGCTATGTACGACAATTTTGGGTTCGGCATCTTGTCTGCGGCCGGTTCTGGCGTACGGCTGGAATCCCCTGCGTAGTCTGTGTAATCGTCGCTGTGAGTCGGCAGGAACCGCTGTCGCTTGAAAGAAGCCCCTAAAAAACTAAGGGGGCTGCGTTCCGGTGCGGCTTTTGGCGAAACCTGCGGCAAAGCCGTTGCCGTCAATGGAGGGGAGACGGGTGATCGCGGATTCTGTGGACTCATCCAGGGAGAGCCGCCAGCTGGGGAGTCCGGCTGCCCTTCGTTCCACGTCCCCATCAAGATGGCGCTCGTATGTTCCTTGTGGGCATCTTGGTCGGATTGCAGGAGTGTCTCGCCAGGGCTTGATGGAGCGGCCGGGCTGTCGCGGTTTTCGGCCCGCTTTAGGTCGTCTCTCCATCGAATGAAACGGTCGCGGGCATTTTTGGATATGAGGTCATCATTGGCCACGAGCTCTATACCAACATCCTTGGCGAAATCTCGGGCCCCTTCGCCCGTGAGAAGGTTGGGAGGGACGCGGCGGAGCGAAAGTGGCTTATTGCCGCTCTCGAGTATCATCCGCGCTAGAGAGATAGGATTCTTGACGTCTAGGTTGGCAAGTCAGTTCGTTTTAAATCTAAGATTAGTGAGGTGAGGAAAAATGCAAGGGAGGCCTACTAGACACGGCACCGCAGGCTCCGCTCCGGCCAAGGTGATCTACCACGGTAGCGTCGCACTCAACAGTGCCATCAATGGCCAGATTGCTGCCGTAGCCTGCATTTGTTATCTCTTTATTCTCAAGGACCTTGATAGCAGCTTCAACAGCCTCGATAGCAGAACGCCCTCCCTTGAGTACCCTCATACTTATGCGAGCAGCCCTATCCGTGATCATGTCAGCGCGATCACAGCCTTGAAAGGGGAGGTTGGCTAATTTTACTCGCTACAAGCTTTAAGATGATGTTCCTCATTTGCAGCGCTGTGGTAACCGGCTCCAGCGTGAATGAAGATGGCGGCGACAGGTTTTCCCCAGCGTCTATTGACCCTGTCTGTGGCGCCATCTACCATTGGTATGCTGCTTTCATCCCTTCTGGTGTCCTGTGGAAAACCATCCGCATCGTCCATGGTACCGGAATCATCAGTATGGGAAGTCGGGGGATGGTGGGATCCAGCGGTAGCTGGCGCTTCTGTAGGTGACGTGGTCTTGTCCCCTTCATATCCCCTTTTTCCAAGAAGGGAGCGAACTTGATGATAATAGGTTCGTAAAGGTGGCAGCTGATGATGCGGCGTCTCTACGAACTGCTCTCGCTCACCAGACGGAGCCCGTTTCCGCGATTGATCCGACATCACTAGCTAGGCGATTGCTCGTTTGATGAGAGGGCGGGTACAACCTTAGGGCCTCAGGCTTGGATTATGGTTGGGCGCCAAGTTTGGTACACGCGGTTTCTATCAAACAAATCAGTATATTGCTTGCCAGCGCGCAAATATTTCAGACGGTCAAGTGCGAAAGAGCTGGCTAACGGTGGGATGTTCGAGGAGCGTGAGTAGAGCACACGGTCGGCCGCCAAGCCAGGAGGGGGGCTTGGGACAGGCAAAGCAGGAGAGAATGGATATCTTCTAAATTGTATTGAGTAATGCTTGCAAGAAAAGAGTACGAGCCAACGTGCTCAAGAGTGTATATGATGGAAGCGCCCTCTACGGGCACTGGTAACAAAGGGTAGAGTAAGAGATAGGAGTGTCGTAGGCGATGAAAAAACACGATATAGGACTTGGATGAAACGACAAGGTTCATAATGACTTGAATGAAAGCCGAACCCACAGCGGACAGGAATCAAGGACTGGGACGGAGTGACGTGACCAATGTATGTATGGTCAACTTCCTAGGAAACCGGAGAAGGCATAACAGAAACTGTTGACGAGACGGTTGTAACTACTTCGCCATCCCCCCTCAGGGCTGGAAGAAGAAGGTGGAATATGGGAAATGCCTACCTAGGTAGGGTAGCAGGATAGAGAGTCCCAAGATCGTGTCCGTACTCTTGATGTGGTGCTACCTTTGCTTTAGAACCCGGCGAATTCTACCTAGGTAGGTACCAGCAAGTACGACGAGGTCGCCTGCCTCACGTGGCTGTACGTGCCGTGTAAGCCACCTAATGCCGGGTGTAGGACAGAGGGCTGAAAACTAATGGGCCGTGGGCTGCAGGGTAGTTGTCTTAGTATCTAGGTACTATCTCAAGTGAGAGACATAAGGCGAAGGGCAGGAACGCGGAGGCAGGTGGAAATAGTCCGTGAAACGGCTGAACGGCAAGTACACATGTGAGCGGACATTTATGATGTTGAACTGTGTAAGTCGCTACTGGCTGGCCGGCATAAGGAAACATATAGACGGGATATTCCCTGCGTTGGGGCTCCAATGACGCCGGAGTTGAACTGACCGATGGAGGGACCACACAAAGACATATGAAGACCATTGCTCTTGCAGCAGGAATATCGTTAGTTCTGCGTGGGTTGGGAAGCCATGACAGAGTCTATATCACGACGACGATCACGTCACGAGGAGGACGGCAACCATGTGAAGGAGAGATGGTTTGATGACATAGTTGAGCGAGGCCTACGAGGGGAGTCAGGCCCTTGGTAGCAGAGGCAGGTGGCTGGCCGCATAAATGGACTCGCACACACCTTGAAATTCAAAGTACGGGCGATTCATCGAACATCAAGACTCGGATGGCAGGTAATCATCGACTTATAAGACCTCGGCGTAGGTGGCAGAGACGGGCTGTGGACGCGATTTGACGGTGCTAGAAAGTAGGATGTTCATTTCTTCATGATGCGAGCGTCGACCCTCCTCAGGCGACTTCAGTCTCGATGGCGTGTGATGGATGGAAATCCGGCTAATGAGGTGGCTGCGCTATTGACCACACGCAGTTCAGGTGTTAGATAGTAAGTACATAGTATAGGCACGATGAGATGCGCATGCTAGCATACGAAAATGTGTAGATCGGAGTTGCCCGAATCGTCTGTATAATGCAGACACAGTTGCTGCCAACTGCTGCCAAACCAAGCTCCGATAGGTACCACCCCACTTAAGGCCGTAGGTTCTGACCCCCGCTAATCACACAGTCGATCCAACCTCCGCCCAGGTGGGCTAGACGGTGGCTTAGGCCTCAGCATTTCCGCACAATCGTCATCGCCGCTGTTCGAGCCAGCCGACCGACGAACGAATCGCAGCTTGCTGCACCGACAAGCCGTCTTCCACCTTAAGTAGATACCTACCTACCTACCTACCTACCTACCTGCCTACCTACGTATCTGCCCCATCGAGCTCTCCTTAGCCTGGGCGTTCGCACTCTCACCGTCGTCCTCCCGGCCAACCACGACGAAGAGACGTCCGGCCAACCAAACATCATCACCATCGTCGTCGTCTCCCTCATCTCACACGACCTCTCCCGCCCGCCACTACGCCTCCGACCACCGGGAGCCTCCCACCGATCTTGCGCAGTATCTCCCCCTGGCCTCCTCCTCCCCTCCTCCTCGTCATGGCCAACCAGACGCCGGCCGTTGTCATGGACAAGTACGTTCTTCACCGTCTCGTCCGTTGGCTGCTGATGGCCCCGCACGTGTTGTCCTGCTGTTGTCTTTCTCTGCTGACAATTGTCTGTGCATTGTAGCGGCACGGGCTTCTCGAAGCTTGGTATGATACAGCCTCTTCTTCTTCATCTTCTTCGTCTCAGCTGTCCTCTCTCGACTGCCGTCCATTTGCGCGCGCACCGCTGCTCCTCTTGTGTCCCAATCCGTTCCCGAGGCGGAGCTAACTGGCTGCTTCCTTTGCGCCCGTCTGCAGGTTTTGCCGGCAACGATTCTCCCTCCTTCGTCTTCCCCACCGCCATCGCCACCAAGGGCCCTGCTGGCGGCAGCGGTGGCACGGGCTCTGGCCGCCCCGCCGTTGCGAACAAGCCCTCGTTCCTCACCGGCGGCGCCGGCCCTTCCGGCCACCTCTCCATGAAACGCGGCACCGAGGACCTCGATTTCTTCATCGGTGACGAGGCCATAGCCGCTTCAAACGGTCCAGGTATAGCTCCAGAGATACCCGCGACCTTACGACGGTCCCAGAGTTAACACACGCGCGCGCGCTTAGGTTATGGTCTCCATTATCCTATTCGACATGGCCAGGTCGAGAATTGGGTGGGTTGCCTGTCGAGGGCCTTTTCGTTGGTCTGTCTAGGCCGCTGCTGACATGTCGTGTGCCCGTAGGACCATATGGAACGATTCTGGTCCAATTCCATCTTCAAGTACCTTCGAGTCGAACCTGAAGATCATCACTTCCTCCTGACCGAGCCGGTATGCACGCCGCACACCGCTCCGTGAGCCGTGAATCCGACCGCGCGAAAACTGCTGCTAATGTCCGTCCACTAGCCCCTGAACCCCCCTGAGAATCGGGAGAACACCGCCGAGATCTTCTTCGAATCCTTTAACTGCGCCGGCCTCTACATCGCCGTCCAGGCCGTCCTCGCCCTCGCCGCCTCCTGGACATCGACGAAAGTGACCGACCGCTCCTTGACTGGTACGGTAATCGATTCCGGCGATGGTGTCACCCACGTCATTCCCGTCGCCGAGGGCTACGTCATCGGCTCATCCATCAAGTCTATCCCCATCGCCGGCCGAGACATCACCTACTTCGTGCAGTCCTTGCTTCGCGACCGAGGCGAGCCCGATAGCTCTCTCAAGACGGCCCAGGAAATCAAGGAGGAGCACTGTTACGTCTCTCCCGACATCGTCAAGGAATTCACACGCTTCGATCGCGACCGAAGTCGGTTTCTCAAGCACGTCGTGTCCCACCCTGGCGGCCGCCAAGTCACCGTGGACGTCGGCTACGAGCGGTTCCTGGCCCCTGAGATTTTCTTCAACCCCGAAATCTACTCGTCTGACTTTCTGACACCACTACCCGTAGTCGTCGACGGTGTCATCCAGTCGAGCCCTATCGATGTACGACGAGGTCTCTACAAGAACATTGTGCTGTCTGGCGGTAGTACACTATATAAGGACTTTGGACGGCGGTTACAACGAGACATTAAACACTTGGTAGATGACCGTATTCGGGCAAGCGAGGTCCGCAGTGGCGGTGCCAGGAGTGGTGGGCTGGAGGTGCAAGTCATCACACATAAGCGACAGCGACATGGACCGTGGTTTGGAGGAAGCTTGTTGGGTCAGACGCCCGAGTTCAAGTCGTATTGCCACACCAAGGCCGAGGTGAGTATCCCAATTCCATCGTACTCATATATATATATATGTATATATACATACCGTGTCTGCTACAAGAGTCGGTAACTAACTAACCTTGATATAGTACCAGGAATACGGACCGAGTATCGTCCGAAGATTTGCTCTGCTAGGAGGTCCTGGCGGTTCATAGCTTTAATAAAGTGAATTCGGTAGATGTGATAGACGGATTGTCGGATGGAAGGTCCACCGTGTATGTAGTGGTTATGAGACGCCTTAAATCAAAAATTTATCAATCTCGCTGATGCTGATATTCCATTTATTTCTGCCCACGTCACCGATGCTGGGTCCTATCGTTGACCTGATATTTAGTTTAGAAAAAAATCCATATACCGTATAATGTTGGGTCGTTGAGGCCCTTGAAGTCAGCACTTGGTATGTTGTGCAGTGGGATAGTAGGAGCTATATCGGTGTAGTGAGTGGTTGCAGATTGACCGTAGCTCCAAGCAAGTTACCGTTTGCCTACGTGTATATAGGGTAAAGCGGCACACGGTAGCAGCATGAATGAACAACCGGTCGGACTTGCGTATTAGGACCTAGATGATTTCATCGGAATAGAGACGGTCGTTGGGGCCGAATCGTGTAGCGGTGCGCTTGAGGCTATTATGGTAGAATAGTGTCAGGTCCTGATCCACGATAGAGTCTTCAATGTTATGAAGAATGTAATCTCGGCGTGCGTGTTGCGGGTTGTCATCGAACCCTAGACTTATTGGCTGTTCTGGCCCGCTCGTAATGAAGACACGCAGGAAAATATGTCCGATTGCTATAATCTCGGCGAGACATTGTATCAGCAGAGATCGTCCTCGTCATTGCATTTGTCCAAGGCATCAACTACGATAACCATCGTGTGTGGGAACATGCTTTTGCCCAGACGCGCCAAGAGTTCTGAAACTAGCTTTGTCCACTGTTCGTGTAATCCCCTCCCACGGATATCAGGATCTGACGCGACAACATCTTTGATGTAGTTTTTGAACTCCGACGACTGCTTGTCGAACTGGGCAGCAACTGTAGTAGCAAATTTCCTAGCAGAGCCGAGGTCACCACCGCCTCTAGAGAAAAAAAGGGTAGTGGCAAGATGACTAAGTTCGGCGTACCGGCGCGCAATCGTCAAGGTAATCGTCGATTTCCCGTACCAGCCATGCCCCTGAGCCAATCGATTCGCTCTACGCCTTCCCCATAGGCCCATTTTTGGATCAATTCCAGAAATTCCAGAAGGTCTTGTCGTGTGCCATTGAGGCAGAAAGGCGAATGCTGTCTCGTAGCAGAATTGAAGGCGGCTTCTGTGAGGTTGTCGAGGGGCTCCTGTGGGCTATTCCCAGAGTCTAGATTGATTAGCCATGGCGCTCAAGAGTTGTTGGACTGGTAGTGTAGTATAGATAGAGACAGTATAGGTTGGGCTGTCTAGCTTACAGGTGATGTTAAGATTTCCCGCAACATTGTCCTGGAACGAAAAGCTGCCGCCGTCGGTCACTTCTGAGTGCCCAAAGTTCTGTTGCGGTGGTCCCATGGGAGTCTCCATTGCACACATTCTATAGGAGAGCGGTTATAGTCTGTGTAACGCAAAACGACGCCGTTGTTGTGGTTATGGCGGCAACGGTAGATATAGCACCCTCAGTCACAGACTCCATGTTGCATTGGACTATATCACAATTTTGAACAAAGGGGACAAGGATAGTGCGACTTTCAGAGCACGTGGTCGCTTAATACAGGCAAACCAAAATGCAGCGAGATAAACAGGGCTACTACAACTAGAACGGCTTGTGATTAGCGGCTTGGAAGGGTATCCAGGTTGCAAATAATCTTCCAAGGTGTCAAGAGGATCATGAAGGTCTTATTACCTCTACAGTCAAACCAGTGGATTTACAGTCTATACGTAGGAACAGCCTCGCGTTTAGTTGCCGATCTCACCTCGTATAGCTGTCTCAGTTGATCAGGTAAACGTGGGTAGGGTGCGAGCTGAAGCCTCCCAGGGAGTCTCACTCGTATGAATATATACGTGATATGCAGGTCTCCAGTCTCGGGTCTGGTCCCGGTTTTCTGATACGTGTGAATAGCTACTTCGATACTAAAGTGAGCATTTGCCATTATATGCCGACGAATCCTCCTGCTTAGACATTCAGGAGCATAATGGATCCCCTCAGTATGACTGCCAGCGTACTCGCCGTTGCGACACTGGCGTTACAGAGCTCAAAGGCGGCTTATGATTTCGTCAACGGACTTACCGAGGCGCCAGTGGCCGTCGCCAGGTCGAAAACTTCGCTCATGGAAACTCAGAAGACGCTTGGCGCCCTGCAACAAATGCTAGCAATGAGTTCCCAGCCCCCAATCTTAATCGGGGCGATTTCCGAGGCGATTGAACTCGGCGTTAGTGTCAAAGAACCGTGTCCATGGTGTTAGTGTCGACCAATCTATACGTAGGCTCTATCAGACTATAGACAATACATAGCAACTAACGTGAAGGAGAACCATCACTACGCGAACCGCGGGCGAAGTCGGACAGCTAGAGCCGGGGGCCGTGCCAAGTGCCTGGTCACTGCCAACAATGCATGTTATGGATTGGGGTTAGGCAACAACTGGACTGGGTTGGGGGTCCAACTTGCAAACTTATCAGGGCAGACCAAAACAATGGTTCGTCTGTAGCCGGCACTCAAAGCTTAGTGCAATGATAGTTTCAGGTTGGTAAAGGAAACATGAATGTGCAGTGGTGTAACATGGAAGTTAGGCGCCCTTACAAAATTTATCCACAGTCTAAAAGCAAAGAAACAAGGACAGAAAGTTATTCGCCGTTACATGAAGTTGTATGGCATGCTTGATTGTATTCAACCGGTGCTCTTTTCACTACTGCCGAATCGTTTGCCGACTACAAACGTGACACTATAGGTTAAACAAGAGAGGGATAAATTACCAATGCTAATCATGCTTAATGGGATTGCATCAATTAGGCTTGTCGATAGCATCAAACTCCCATGGACATGGCATACCTACTATCTACAAGTGGTACCAAATCAATTACAATCACCTTAAGCCGAACGCAAGCATCGCTCACTGCATCTCGTATTAAGATCGGTACATACTAAGCAACATGGCATTCTATTCCTATTTTGGGTTGACGTCAGCGGTCCTTCCGTTGGGGCACTTACTAGGCAACAACAATACATGCTCCACCACACGATTTCCGAGGTGATCGACATACCTAATGTTTTGGGATTGCATGTTAGTAGTTAGTGCAATGCTCTCGTGGCCTATTATATTAAAGCTTTTGAGTCTGACGTCTAACGTGACACTGTGGATCAATGCCAACACCTTCACAGCCGGGCTATGGATGGGGGGCCCCGGATTCTTTCGATGCGCGGATGGAAACATATTCTGCCCGGTTCCCTTCAACATGTATATTATTATTCTTATTTGTGTTTTGATACTCAAGGAAACGAATTGTTATTTCCCGTCTGCTCTAGCATTCAAGTTATTAATTTTGAAGTCCTTGTTTTACATTTTACGCCTCGACCACCCAAATTTCTGGGTAGCTGTACTATGAACTCCAATAAAGGCTTGCTACTAGGCTTTCTGGTCTTTGTAAGTACATAAACTGGAATCTACGTATTGGCCAGGTTGAGTTCCTTCCACAGAGCTCTGTCGGTTTTGTAGGGAAAGACTGTTCTCTCTCGTGCTATTCCGTGGCCTTGGACAGTACTAATACTTACCTCACGCTCTAGTATATTTTATTAATAAGATTCCTTCAGTCACTATGCTGGAAAGATCCAACGTCGAAGTTCTTCAAATCAGAAAAAGCACACACTACCACGTACTCGACATATAGAATACAGCAGGCTGTCCAACACGCAGCAGACCTTCCATCAACATTAGCAGAGTCCCAGGTTCAAAAGAGCAGAAAGGGTCCGCCAGAACTATGCATAGGTATTCCTTCGGTGCGGAGAGAGGGTATCTCTTATTTAAAGTTAGCCCTGGGGTCACTGCAACATGGCCTTAGCTCCGAGGAACGAATGCGTCTCCATTTCGTTGTGCTCATTGCGCATGTCAATCAGACTGAACATCCAGATTACGACAAGCCATGGCTTGCCAGCATGGTTGATACGCTTGCCTCATACAGTGACAACGAGGAACGACTGAGGTTGGCTCAAACGATGGATCCCCGATCGCATGCAATTAAATCAAAATTCGACTATTCAATCGTGATGGAGGAATGCGAGAAAACAGGGGCGCATTATGTTTTGATGATCGAAGACGATGTAGTATTTCTGGATGGCTGGAGGCACCGAACGATGAAAGCATTGGATATTGCTACCACCAAATCTTGGGAAGCTGGGAAAGCCGACTGTACGTTGTCGCACTATCTATAATTTGTTGCGCTTTTGCCTCGCGTCGGCTGATGAGAACCAGTTTTATATCTCCGTCTTTTCTACTACGAGGGTCTCCTGGGCTGGAACTCGGAGTCGTGGCCCACGTACCTCGGATCATCTCTCGCTGTTACGGCCACCGTGCTGAGCTCCCTACTTCTGGCACGACGGTATGTGGCACGTACACACATATCCTACTCCTTAATACTACTTGTCACCCTGGTATTCACACCCCTTCTCATCATCCTCTTCTTTGCCGCTGGACGCAACTGCACGTTGCCACAGTCTACCGGCGTCCACATTATGGACAAGTACGGATGCTGCGGCCAGGGACTTGTGTTCCCTCGGTCAACTGTTATTAACGACCTACTACCGTTTTTTCGAAGCAATATTTCGTCGACAGTGCCAACGGACAGCTATATAGAGCAACACGCAGACAATACAGGTGCGCTACGTTGGGCATTGACTCCCGTGGTCATGCAGCATGTTGGCGGTCAGAGCAGCCATAATGGGCGGAGAGGGGACACGTACGGGCCCAGCCGTCTCTGGAATTTTGGCTTTGAAGGGAACGATGCGACCCAGTTAGCTGCGGAACATGCGGAGGCGCAGGATGAGTTGATAGACGAGACCGAAATAGATTTCTCTTGATGATTATGCTACATTCTGACTCATTGCTACGGGCCTGGATTTATATCCGCAATCATTGGAAAGCTTTACTTTTCCCGAACACGCATTAGCTACTGATATGTTGTTTATTGGGAGTGCCTAGAAATGGGTTGTAGAAGGGATGGTGAAGGTCTACATAAATCCACTCGTGCGGGGTCCTTATATTGCACTGTCCATCGTACCTGCCACACTACAGCTAATGAAGTGTAAAGGAAAGTAAAGCTTAAAAAGTTCTACTTAGATACCCCCAAAACTCTATGAAACTGGGCTAGCTTCCTATTGGTCCAGAAAAACTCTGCAAGACTCCCATTAGTTAGAGTTTATTTAAAGTATCAACCACAACGTATTCGCACTACACTGGACTGTATAGCTTGCGTACTACAATAGTAAATATGGTTACTAACGACCACTATATCCAAATACGAATGCGAAGCTTCGAAGCTTATATAACACACTAAAAGAAGAACCGCCGCGGGCGAAAGGGGGGTCCTAGGGGGTCTCCCCCTAGAAAAAGAAAGCCGCCGCAGGCGAAAGGGAGGTCCCAGGGGGTCTCCCCCTAGAAAAAAAATATATCTACTACCGCCAGAGGCAGCTAGCCGCAAGCAAAAGGGGGGCCCCAGGGGGTTTCCCCCTAGGAATATCACGTACTACTGTATATATACGTAGTACTTAAATCGAAGTGCCTCAGCACTTTGATATACAACGTATTAAAATGGAGCTTCGCCGGCAAAGCTTTCAATTTTAGTGACAGGCCTGGCGTTACAGAGTACTTATAGTGTAAGTACGGAACCGCGTTAATCATCATCCAGCTGTCTACTCTCTCTTTTGGCCGCTGGTCAGCCCCTAATGGTAGTATGCTATTATTTGTATTCTTCGTACCAGTACCCAACTATATCTCTGGCAGATATACTTCAATTCGTATCGATGTAGCCAGGCAGCAGTGTTGTTACAATAGCGTAAGTACTTATGCGTATGCCTAAAGTGGATACGGGGCCATTTTGTTGCTGACGTCACATAATGATTTCGAACACTAGCCCCGGGAACGGTTCGCTTATCTACTTCTCATTACAGCCGAGGAATAATATTGCATTTTATACCCACATCCAGGTATATTCAGAGTTACCGGTATTGTTGTGCGGAGAGTCCGAAGCATGACAGCAGATTCGTCCCATCTTCAGGTATGCTCGTTGGGGAACGCAACACAGGCAAAGCGCAACAATAGCTTGGTACCCCCCCATTTTCCTTCTGAATTTGATGGCGCATCGCCAAATGCCGCAATATATAGAACCCTCAGTAATGCTAGAAGAGGCAATTATCGCCTAGACCTTGCGGTTGATTATCAGACGAGGGCTTGGCTGCCGGTGGTTGCATTAAATTAGCTGGCGTCGCCTATGTAGATGCTTCATTATCTACCTACGTACAAACCGTAGTCCATCACCTTCATTACGTTGAAATTGTACTTCTAAATTCCTCAAAATATTCTCCAATGTCTCGAATGTCTCTGTATCACCAACCTGACGAGCCGTATCCGTAGCTGTCCAGCCCTCCAATCCGTGGAAGAGTAGAGCGTTAACCGGCGACTTGAGCAATGGTTGCCGTGACCTGTTGGTAACCATAATGGTTACCGCGAGAAGAATGACTCCCAATACTGTTTCGATTATTGGCAATAGGACCCATCCCCAACGCACTTCTATGTATGTCTCGATCCTAAAAGCCAACCCTTCCACGGCGGTGGTGTTTATGTTCTCCCCTCCACTAACGCAGATGATATTGGAAGCTTGAATTGCAACATTCTCAAATACCTTTTCTAAATCTGGGGACGAGTATAAAAACAGACCGATGTCTGACACGTCGCCGCTTTGTCCGTATGACACTGCCCCCGAGGAACGTGAAATTGTGAAAGATGACTTTAGAGCGTAGTAAATATAGCGGTGCAACCACTGAAGACTATAGCCGTCTAAATGATAAACTTCATCTGTCGCATTGTCCCTGTAACCACACCGCTCAGAATGACTACTCCAGCAGTTCGGGTTTATCGGCGTTAGGGTATTTGTGCCAATGAGCCCAGGGGAGACTCCTTCCGGAGAGCCAACGGAAGCGCTGTATCTTCGTGCGCACCAGTACCAAATGGTTTCAAATCCTTCAAATTGGAGATGAAACGGTTTGTCCAATAGCTGATATGGGAGTCGGACGCCGGCTATATGTAAAAAGGGACCTCGAATAGACTCCAAACGTCCTGATGAGTCCCCGAACGAAAATATATCGTTCCAAGCTAATAATTCGTCTGTATTATTTTCGTAAATATCTCCAGGTACTAGCTTCTCCTCTGTGTAATTAAGTCTCATCCTGATGTGATAAATTCTTCTATCTCGTCCCAAATACTGGGTAGCGAGATATTGCACGATATCGTTCCCGTAGTTTGATTATTAGTACAACTTTGCCTCAACGGGTCCGTCGTATTGTGAAATGAAGAGCATACACCTAATGTCGTGAAAGCTGGATATGTGCACCTTACCGCAGTGTTGGGGCAACTGAACGAGAAGGGTGATATATTTCCGGTTGCTGCACCAACAAGACTGCTTCGAATGCCCAGTGTCTTTGAAAAAAAAATATCTGCGTTATTATTAAAAAATGACGCCTTTAATTAACTTCATATAACATATTGCTTACCATCGGAGTCATTGGAAATTCGTAGTCTGAAGCCATATGAATTCATGATCCCGGCATCGGTTCCCCTCAGTACCGTTTCCCGCGACGGGAAATCCAGTATTTGTTGCGCCGTTGGTTCCACTAGTAGAGACGCTAGAGTAGTGATTGCGAGACCGGTAGCTAGTAGACTCCACCTGCGACATTGTAGGAGCAAGAGAAAGGAACCCCAGGGCCCTCGGCTTGCCTCATTGAAAGTCTCAAGGTCATTAAGTAGCTGGGGCGTTGAAAAGTGATGCCATTTCAGTTGGCTAAAGGAGGCTGAAATGGAGAGCAGGATAGTGGTCTTCATGACAGTAGTCAGAACTGATATGGCAGAGTTTGGCTGCGGAGGAAGACGCCAGTCTGATAAGGCATGGCCCCGGTATCCGGCCAGAACGCTGAGAAGAGTGATCAAGCTGGTGACACTGATCAAAAGGGAACCGATCTCCCACCACCACCACCAACTGAAACCATCTAAGAGTCGGCGTTCGACGTGACGCTTTCTGGTTTCGTTCTCTAGTATAGTGCTGAGTTCTACAGAATCGAAGCTGCAGCGTTGGTAAATATGACTCATAACAGTCTGCACCGACGATCTTATCGGCCCAGGTGGTTTGTGTCGGTGAAGATTCCCATACCATCTAAGAGCGATTTCATGGTTCATCGATTCCAAAGCTGTCATCATCGAGGCACGAGTGACAGACGTAGATGGGCTCGTAGGAGTTCCTTCGTAAGCATGTGCCATGCTGCGTGTCCTAGGACTGGAACATACAATCGACGGCGAAATGTAAGTATTGCGAGCGAGTCAGGTTTCGTATTACAAGATTATTTCGTTGTCCAACCTCGTACGATTAATCTTGAAGCCGGTTGTAGTAAAAGCTCCTACAATTGCGAATATAATATTCTAGGAAACGTATTACGGAAGGCCCTGTGGCGAATGCATTTAGTAAAGGAGATCTCAACGGTTGATATGGCGGTTCTGAGGTACATATACCTGCCGTTCCAAAGGCCCGCATAGTCCCGTCAAGGATGCAAATACTCCCCCTAACGCAAAAGATCAAGCACAAAAAGTCAAAAAGCTATATAATCCTTTAACGAACATGCGATACACAAACTGTTACAAGGGCTTGAGATCAAGGGCTTAAGAGTGTTTAAATTGACTAATAATCAACTATGGTATTAAGATTATAAGCAATAGATGGATATAGTATAATATTTTTATATTAAAAAACAAGTCTAAGTATAGTATAATAAGGTAGTACCTTATATTATATAAGTAAATATATATAGGGCGAAGTACCTAGCTACTAGATTTACTAGCCCTTTAATTTTAACATTTTTATTCGAACTATATACGTTTGCTTAAAGCTATTATAAGCTTTTTTTTCTAACTATTTTTTACTATGTTTAAAATAGTATATAATTTTTAAAGCGTATATTTTTAATTTTTTAATAAAGTAAGTTCTTTAACTTTGTTTATTTTATTAATTTTAATAAAAAGTTTAATAAACATTTATTCTTGCTTTTATTTTTTATATTTATATTATATTAAACTTATATAAAAGTTAATTTTTTTTTAAAGTATTTAATAAATGTTTATTGTTTATTAAAAAGTATTAATTTCTACTTTTTAAATTTAAATATTCTTACTAAATTATAGTCTTCAATTAATATATATATTTTTTTAATTCTTTAGCTTTAATAATAGCTATAAAAAATATATATTAATATTTTATTTTTTATTTGTTTTTTATTATTATTCCGTTTAATATATTAAAAACTCTAAATTTAAAGTAGTATTTATTAATATTAAAAAGTTTAATAAAATAGCTAAAATAATTTTATATTCGGGTATTTAGCATATAGTTTATTTAATTTACTTAATTTTATTGATTATAAAAAAATATAAATCGAAAATAAATATAAAAAAATACTTTTTATTTATTTTTTAATATTAAATATTTTAAAAGTGCTAAAAACTTGTTTATATTACTAAATTATTATAAATATATTTTAACTTAAGGGCTTAATATTTTTAAATCCGTTAAAAGTTTAATAAAGTTAAAAAAATACTTTGCTATAATATTAATAAATATAAATTCGTAAAAGTTTAATAATTTAATTTGCTATAAATATTTATAAGTAATATTTTAAAGCAAAGCTTTAGTATTAGCAAAAGTTTTTTATAAAATAACTCTTATAAAATATTTAAAAATATATTTTATTTAATAACATTAGCTAATAATATTATAAATTATATTATTAAATTTATAAAAACTAAAAAAGTTTAATAATATATAAATAAATAGTATATTTTAAAAAATTATATAGTTAAATTATACCGCTAGTAAGTTTTCTAAAATAAAATACTATAAAAAGTAAAAGTTTTATATAAAATAGTTATAAACTTTTTAAAAATATTATATATATAATAGTTAAAAGTAAATATTTTATAAAATATAACTTAGCTAATTTTTTTTATTTGCTTTATGAACAAAAATTTAAAATATTTTAAAAAACAACAAATTTATTTCGTAATAATAGTTTAATAAATCCGTTAGCTATTTATTTAACTATTAAAATCTATTAAAATCTACGTTTTTTTGCAGTAATACTTTTTTATAAAAAGCTTGCTATATTAAAACGTACTTTATTTTGCTATAAAACTAGAGATTTTTTACTATAATAATAGCTTTTTAATTATTTTTATATATAATTGTAGTAAATATATATTTTTTAATAACGTTTAGTTTAAATAATAGCTATTAAAGCTAAATAATTTTTTTAGTAGCTTATATTTAACATATAAGTTTTAATTTATAAAATAATAAAACAATATTTTATTATTTTTTAAAACTTTAGCTAATAATACTGTTATTTATATTAAATATATATTTTATAATAAAACGTTTAGTTTAAATATAATTAGTTTAATTAATATTAGTTTAGCTTATAAAATTTTATAACTTTTTTTAATAATATAGCTTTAAGTTAATAATACTATATAAATATTATAGTACTTTTTAATTTTTTATATATTTATTTAAATAAAAAACAAAATAAACTATATTAAGTCTAGTATTAAATATAGCATATATTAAGCAGTTTATAACTTTTATGTACTACTAAATATTTTTTTTGCTAGTTTTATAGTTTTTAACTAGCTTTAAAATTTTATTTATATTTATAAATATAGCTATAATATATACTTTTTATTAACTTAGCTTTTTAATTATTTTTTTTAAGTAAGCTTTTTAACTAAAATAAATATTTTTATTTTTTCGATTTTAAATAATAGCTATACTAAAATAATAAAAATATAGTTTTAAGTTTTATATTTTAAAATATTTTAATAAAGCTTTTTTAATTTTGTTAATTTTATTTTTAAAAAGTCTTACTATAAACAAATTATTAATATATATAATAATATAAATATATTTTTTTATAAATATACTAATATTTAAGTTTAATAGTTTAAATTTTAAAGTTTTAAAAAAATCGGCTAAAGTTTAATATTATA
>MU383254.1:0-40015 GCA_022495125.1 Xylaria acuta | reverse complement strand
ATAATTTATACTTTTAATAATATTATAATTTTTTATATAAAAAATTAATTAATTATTATATAAATAAAATTAAAATTAAGCTATTTATTTTTATTTATTTTTTTTTGTTTTAGTTTTAATAAAAAGAGCTTTTTTTAACTTTTTATTTAGTTTTAATAATTTATTAATAAAAGTTTAACTAGCATATATAATTTTAGCGTATTTTAATATTATTAATATACGTTAAAAATAAAGTTTTAATAAGTTTATTATATAATTTTATAACTGCTTTTTATAAACGTTTATATTTTTATAAAAGCTAGCTATAAGTTTAATTTAAATTTTATAAATAAAAAAAAAAAAAAATTTTAGCGTAATCTTTTTTAGTTTTTGCTTTTAAATTTTTTTTTTTTTAAGCTTTATAGTTAGTTTAAAAAATTTTTTTTTAAAAAAAAAAAATCTTTTTTTTATTATATTTATTTTAAAAAAGCTTTTTATAAATTAGCGCAAAAAAATTTTTTGCGTATTTATTTAAAATAATTAAAAGTTTTTTTAGCTACTTTTTTTTTAAAAGTTTTATAATTTGTTAACAAGCTTAGTTTAAAGCTATTTTTATTTAGATTGCTTTTAAAACGCTTTTTATTATTGTTGCACTAGTTATACAATCGAAAACAAGGCTCTTGCAATATATGGTATATTGTACAAAAAATCTACAGATAAAGAGAAAAGAAAAAAAAAGAACAAAAGCTAGCTGTACAAAATCCACCTAAGTATATATGTAAGGTAAAGCTGCCCTAGTAGGGCTATAAGTATAGTTGTTAGATTTAAGGCTATCGCTACTAGGAAAATAAAGCTTCTTGCGTACCCCTAGTAGGAAATATTACACGTAATTAATCAGGATTATAGTAAAACTATTAAATACATACCTATTTTATATAAAAAATTAATATAAATTTAATGCTAAAATATATACATGTTTAAAAACGCCTATTATAGCTATTAGCAAGCTTTATACCTAAGCGTAAAATTTAACAATTAAAAGTTTTATTATCTTTATATTCTATATACGCGATTATTTTAGCCTAGTTTTATAAGCTTGCTATAGCGTACATACTAAAATTATTTAAAGATTTTTTTGCTTAAAAGCAAGATTTTATATTAGCTATATATAGCTATAATCTTTAAAACTATATAACCCGTAAAAAAAAACAAACTTTTTAGCTTATAAAGCTAAAATTGCCCGCTATTGCTAACTATTTTATAAACGTAAGCATAAATTATAATATAGCTATTTATAATAACTTTATAGCTACCGAACAAAGCTTGTTCGTTATTACTAACAAGCTTTATAACTAAGCTTTATAACAATATAATATATATTATATAAAAATAGCCAAGCTTACTAAATAAATATATATAAACGTTTATTTTAATTATTAAAAAACTTATATAAAAGCTTTTAATATAATTAATTAATAATATAATAACTTATAAAAGCTTAGTAATAATAGCTAACTAATATTTAAGCTTAAATATAAATATAATTATAAAAAGTTTATATATAAAATAAAAAGTTTGCGTATTTAAAACTTAATAAAATAAACAAATAAATAGCTAAATAAAGTTATAAAAGTTTATTATAAAAATAATAAAATAAAAATAATTAAGTTTATTATTAACTTAAAAAAAGCTTTATAAAATACTTATTTAAAATAAGCTATAGTTTTTAAAAACTAATATAATACTAAAATATAAAATAATATTTTATAATATTAAAATATAACTATTAGCTTATATAAAAAAACCTTTATATTAAACTTTATACGTATAGCTAGCAAGCTTATATTTAATACTTTTAATATATTTAAAACAAATATTTAAAAAAATAACAATTTTATTAGCTATATAAAAAACGATTATTTATATAAACTTGCTAAAAAAAACAAAAGCTTGTTATATATTTTTATTAAGTATATATAGGCAAATATTAACTTTATATTAAAAATATATAATTTTTGCTATAGCGAATACTTAATAATAAAGTACTAGTATACGCTACTAAAGCTTTGTTCTAACTATTAAAAACTTAACCCTATACGTAAAAAAATCGTACGTATATAGGTAGCTAAAAAAAAAAGTTTAGGCTATAATATTAAAAAAATATATAGCTAACTTAATAACTTTTAACTAAAAAAATAGCTTTAAAAAAGTAGCCCGGTTAAAAAGTAAGTTTTTTATTAAATATTTAATAAAATATATATAAGCTTACGAAAAAAAAAATACTTTTAAGCGTATTATATATATTTTAAACGTTTATATATATTATAGCAACTTATTATAAATAAAAAAATATTATTAAAAACTTTGCTAGTAAAAAAAAAAATATTTTTAAATAACTAATTATTATTTATAAGCTTATTAATAAATACTATATGCGCGTACGCAACCTATTATAAATAAAAAACTATTATTAAAAGCTTTGCTAATAAAAAAAATAAATTTTTTAAGCGCGCTATACGCTACTTATAAGCTTAATTATTTATACGTTATAAACTTAAAAATAAAAAAAACTTTATAGTAGTTAAAACTAACAAAATATAAAAAACACCTATATAAAGTTTACTAATATAAAAAAAGCAACTAAAATAACTATTTTTAAAAAAATATATTAAATTTAAAGCTATTACTACTAAAAAAATAAAACTTTTTATATATTTTTAGTAAAAAATATTATATATAACTAATTAAAATTATAGTAAAACTATTAAATATATACCTATTTTATATAAAAAATTAATATAGATTTAATGCTAGAATATATATACGTTTAAAAGCGCCTGTCATAGCCATTGGCAAGCTTTATACCCAAGCGCAAAATCTAATAGCAGTGGCTAATGTATGGGCGCTGCTACCGGTCGAGCCACATAGGCCACCAATCCGTAACTATTATAAGCATTTTTTTTAATTTTTAAAAGCTTTAATATTAAAGCTTTTAAATAGGCTATATATTAAGTTTTATATTAAATTTTTAGTTTAATATTAATAAGTGTAATATAAGTTATAAAGTAAAAACGAAGATGTAAATTTAAAGGAAAAAAACATAAACAGATATTGCTAAACAAGCTGGTAATATTTGTGTGTGTGAGCTATCTATGGGTCAGCTGTTGCTAGGTGCCCGCCCCACAGGGCGGGGTACCACTGGCAACAGCCTTACTAAACGTGTAACCCCTTGGGGGTCTTTATTAAATACTTTTAGTAGCAGCTTTTTTAAACGTTTTATAGTATTTTTAAAAAACTATTAATTTTATAACTAATTTAATTAAAGCTAAATAATTTTTAAACGTTTTTATTAAAGCTTATAAGTTAATTAATTTAATTAAAATAAACTTTATAATAATTAACAATATAAACAATTTTTTAATAAACTTGTTTATTTATTTAAAAATAGCTATATATTTATTAAACTATATTATTTAAGCTGTTATAGTAGCAGTAAAAGTTTAAATTTATTTATTAAATATTAATATAATTTTTTTTTATAAAAAAAATAAACTTTTATTATATAGCTATTAATATATTTTTTATAGCTTTTTTTATAAAAGTAATAAATATATAGCTAAATATATAGTTTATATTTAGCTTTTTACAGTCGATTAAATATTATATTTTATAAACGGTTATATAAAACTTTAATCGGTTAATTTAAATAAAATAGTCGAACTAATTATAAAATATTATGTTTAGTTTAATTTATTTAATTAAGTTAAAAAAAAATATTATAATTAAAATATTATTATTAAAATAATTGTTTTATAATTTTAAGTTTATATAAAAAAAAATTTAAATTAATAAACTAATATTTAAATAATTGTTTTAAGAATTTTATAGCACTAGTTTTTATAAACTAAGCTTATAACTTTTATAAAAATATAAAGTAACAATTATATATAAAAAATAAACAAGTATATTTTTTAAAAACAATTATTAAATATATATTTAAAAAATCTAACTATTTAGGTTTAAATTATTAGAAAAGGGTTTTTAGTGTAGCTATTTATATATGTAATTATTTAGAGTAGGGTTAATCCGCTCTATATAGTATAGGGGTCTGTATAGACCCACTTATCCGTGATAGACCGGATCTTAGATTAACCAGTGGTAACGGCAGTCCACGAACTGCTTCGCCAGGCGTACCCGGTGTTCACATCATGACACGTTCCTGGCGGAGCCGTCACATAGGTGTTATGCCCGTGCTCGCACTTCTTGTGCTCGTAGAGGCCAACGAACATTGTGGGACAGCCGGCACTGATGTAGAAGGAGGTGCTGCCCCTGGCGTAGATACACCGCTCGTCGTAGCCAATGGAATCACCGACGGTACCTGTACAGCCGTAGCCGCTGAATCCAGTATAGAGACAGGCAACGTCAGCGCCGGCCCCACTCTCAAGCTCGGCGAGTGCGGCGTTGTTGGTAGCGTTGGATAGGCTGCGTGTGACCACGACGTCGGCTGAGTCGAGAGGCGCGCCCAGGGCTGGTAGCAACATCGCTGTGACTGCAATAATAGAGTACTTCATGGTGAGATAGATGAGCGGTCGTTTAGTGTGATGAGAATAGGGTGTCCTGTGGTTGATGAAGGGATAGAGTGCTATTGGAAGAGGGATCTAGAGCAGTATTTTATAGTTTCTTCGTTGCACCGAGTATCCGCCTATCTATCGTCCTAGAGAAGCGATCGCGTCCAAATATTATATAAATCGTAACGTAACAGTAAGGCAAATGTTGTAGATATTCGGGGGGTGAGTTTACCGAACTCTACAGGTTGTAGCGTTGCGTGCAACCTGGGAGACCAGAAAAGCGACCTCGGTAATCCAACCACTAACACGATGCTTGGCGCCAGAGTGCACGCTAATAGAAAATTTCAGTACTATCCGGGTAGGGTATATGGTTCAGCTTGTGGAGGCTTTTAGACTCTCGGTCTCCGAACAAAATACCTTGCTATTTTCCTAACATACTTCAAGTAGAAATTTTAAGCGAGCAAAACACAAATCTAAGTCAAAGTCTTCGAGGTATCCCTAGTCCTACGCCGCGACCTTTGGGGTGGGTAGACCTAGGAGGCCGGAGGTTTTCTGCCTAAGGCAGCCAATCACTAGCCGCCGCCCAGCGTTTGCCCAGCCCAGCCCCCCGGCTTCGTACCCGCTTCGTTTCCGGCGGCCATCCTTCCCAAAGTGGACATCTAGGGATTCCGTGCATACCTGTATACGCTTCCATGTACAACTACCACGTGCGCCAGCGTCAAAACAATAAGTTTATAAAACTTATATTCAAGCCACCAATGATGATGAGTTTAAATGAAAATGATCGAAATTGTTGCTTTATCTTGAAAATTTCTCAAAAATTTACACTATTATGTTTGTCTTATAAACAACGAACGGCACCTCCTTCATTATATTGACCACCACCGTGATACCCCCGCCGTACTCTATTGGAAAGGGAAAGAAATATAGATACTTAATAATCTCCTACCACAGTGTGTTTTGAAAATACATGTCAGGAACCCTGTACTTGAGCTAGGCAATAGACACTTGTTGTTGCGTGGGGAGCCTCTCGGACATCTTCGTGGAGATAGACTGACAATAAGACTGCTAATAGTAGTCCTAATGGATTAAACTAATACTTATCGAGACAAAAAAGAAAAGGAGGAAGCCGCGTTGTATACAGAATAAATAAGTACGCTAGGCACCACGGCTAATCATAAGAAACAAGATGCTAGTACCGGCCGAAACGTGAGGAATTTTGAAGCAAATCGCCCTATGATAGATGTCTAAGGATCCAAGATGAAAAACACACACTCACCAGCCGTATTTAAAGCCTTGCTTGTCCATAAAGAAACAGCTGGATACTGCTAGAGTTCAAAGAGAAGCGCGCCCCCGCAAAAACCAGTGTGCAGAAATACCAGCAAGCCTGTCCCTAGCAAAGCGAGGAGGCACTTTCATTTACACCCTATTCACCGACCAAATTACTCCGATTTTTAACTATGAGACAGAGATGTTCCTACCAGCACCTGTCTCGTCCCCTGCTCAACCAGTATGACTATAATTGTCAAGGGTTTACTACCGGCTACCCCATAGGGAGCTGTAGTAATATTGATATATATATATAGGTGTGTTGAACTCCCTTGGTTTGGGAGGTTCGGGAATCAATTGGCCATTCCATTGAGACCCAACTACTACTCCCTGGTTCTAAAAAGGTCTTCCTATTCACTCTGGAGCCAAACCATATAACAATAATACGTCCCCCCCTACAACACATGAACGCAGCTTGAGGGTTCTTAGTAGCGCAAGACTATTTATGGTGAAAAGAATCCTAAGAAGTATAAAGATCGTGTGACGGAAAAAACAACGCCGTTAATCTATTATCTCCTAATGGCATACAAGGCACGTCCGCGACAGGTGTGTGGTTGCCGAACATCTAATAACGAGTTTGCATAGGGACACGCTTCTCAATCCAGCGTTGTTTACCTTTTGATCAAGAGATCTCAATGCAAACTTTCCCCAAGTTTTTTCCACCCTCCAAATACTCATATGCCTCCTTCAACTCCCCTAGCTTGAAGACCTTCGGATCAAGCACAGGCCTAAGCCGTTCGATATTCGCCTCAATGGCCCGACACATATCCTCCATCTGCAATCTATTTCCCACCCACACACCGCGACTAGTAAAGAGATTCGCCCATGAGTCCAGAATTGTCGGCACCTTTGCATCTCCCCCAAACCCAGCAATAGCACCAACCACCGCTACAATCCCATCCAACCTTAGGCTCTTTACACTCTGCTCCAAGCCCGAAGGCCCCGTGACATCGACAACAAGGTCCACACCCACGCCCCCCGTAAGCCGTTTAGCTTCAACGCCCCAAGCGAGCGTCTCGCGATAATTCACAACGTGATCCGCGCCAAGCTTCCGGAGTACCTCCACCTTCTCCGCAGAACTCGTCGTAGAGATAACCCTGGCCCCAACAGCCTTCGCAAACTGCACCGCGAACAAACTCACACCCCCCGTGCCCTGCGTAAGCAACCACTGTCCGGCACTCAACGGCCTTCCACCACCAAACAGCGCGTTCCACGCCGTCAGGCCGGCACAGCCCAGCGTAGCAGCCTCAGTAAATGACAGACCCTCAGGCATTCTCACGAGGCTCTGTTCGTCAAACGCTCCAAGGGCGCGAAACGTGCCGTCAGCTGTTGCGCCGAGCTGGCACGACGTGGTGGCCTCTGTCGGCGGCCCGGCGATGTGGGCTTGCAGCAGCATTGTTACGACTTTGTCACCCGACGCGAACCGCGTTACGTGTTTCCCGATCGCGAGCACGGTGCCGGCCCCGTCGGAGCCCGGGATTACGTTGTCTTTGAAGCCAAAGGGGTACTGGCCTTGGGAGATTATTAGGTCCCGAAACTGTGAATTACTAAGCTCGTGACAAGTCTGGAGGTGGGGAATGCTTGTCGTACGTTCAGCGATGCGCCTTGGACTATGGTGTTTGGTTAGACTCAGTTGCCCGACGGCGTGGGAGACTTACGCTCCACTAGGACTTGGTTATCGCCCAGTTCGGGTACTAGCTGCTCGGATAGTTTGAGAGAGGTCGCGCTCTCCGTGCGGGCGACGTTCCATTGCGGCGTGGTCTTCGGGATTGATTCCGCCATTGTATGGGTGCGTAATTTATTCACGTATCAAATCCATTTACCAGTTCGATGTTAATTTTGTATAGCTTGAAAATTGGTCTCCGTGTCAACATCTTATACCTTGAGGGTTGCTAGGACACTAGCCCATGATTTGTCAGATCTAGCCGCCGCGGAGAGCCGCGGAGTTGGTTGGATCATGTTGTCTCGCATTATGTGCTTGCTTACCAATGATGGAAATATGACATCACGTCACCTTGCCGCGTATGAGAGAAAAGACACTTGGCAGCAGTCAGTGACTTATTGAAGAAGCAGTACTTACCTAAAGTCAAAGGGATGAAGACCACGGAGCCGATCCAATCGAATACGTGCGCCTTCGGCATTATTTCCCCGACCGCTTACAGAGCGTTAAAAGGGTAGAATAGTAGTCAAGTTGAATTGCGAATTGTGTTGGGAGATGACTCAGCAAATACTCTATGCTGATCGCTTAAGGACATCGGAAGGTATTTGATCCCAGTCTGTATTATGAAGAATACAATGAATCTAGCGAGTAAAACGGTGGCCTAGTTGGATCGAACATAACGTTGATTGATCATTATCTTACACCATAGTCATAGTTCACCAGAGGACATTGTTCGGCAATGGTGCTTGACTCGCTCTACTTTTATTTCTCAGAAGGCGTTCGAGTCACTAGCTCTTTGAAGCTCAATACTTAGCTCCGGGTACACCTCGAATGACTCAGCGGCATTCGAGATTTCATCGTTATTTGACTCCTTTAGTGTACTCTGCCAGGCCGCTACTGAGTTCATCAGCAAACCCGACATGGCGCTATGCATAACAGTTGGCATTCGGATCTCTAACTACTTTTTATAGCCCGTATAGTCGAATCTATTACAATGGGTAAGCGCTACAGTATTTGAGCTTTCGAAACCAACCGCAGCCTGTATTTAATCTCACCTGGTAATCGTATATCTTCAGGGTCTTCTATAGCTCTGAGAAGTTGGCTTTACTGCCTAGCAGTAAATTTTCTCCTCAAATTCCCAACAGCCATCCGTTTGATTGTCGGTATTGATTTGATCAGATCGATAGTATCTTGTACCCGGGCGTCGTATGCTCGGGACTTGGGTTGTTTTGCCAGAGTGAGTTGTGCGATCACTTTGTGACATATCGATTTAACAATGGACACGGAGAAATGGCTTTCTGTTTGATCTAGGTACAACGCTGGTGTTGGGGGTAGAGTTGGCCATGCAGATAGTTCCTCGGTAAACTCGCTCTGTATAGAGTAGTGAGAGCGGTGGCCATTGTCAGCCGCGATTTCGTCACCGGTCTCTCTCTCAGTAGAATAGCACAAGTAATGACCTCTACTATCTATGACCCCCTCGCTGGCCTCGCTATGAATGGAGTGTTGTGAGGATTGATCGCAATTTCTAGGGTTTTATCAGCCGAGGGTGCCTCAGATAAATTATCCCTTCGACCACCTTGACGCACGAAGATCTGCTAGCGATCGCCGGGATATGACTTAACCAAAAATGCCCACCCCTTTGCTCCATAGGGGAGCAAGTCCCGTCATCAATTTGGCATTAGGCAAGTACTCGCCACCGATCGTCAGGTCAGCTGTTGACCATACGCAAAAGCCGATTCGGCGATAATACAATGACGGCAGGCCAGGCCCCTCGCCTCGACAACGGAGGAGAAGCAGACCAACTAACACTCTTGGTTCTGCACTGTTTCTCGACCTACCGCGTCTGCCAAGAAGCAGAACTCTGAGAGTATCAGGTGAGAAAGCTTTCGCTAGCCAGAGTGAACATGCATTCTGTCGCGAGCCTTGCGGCACCATTGTATACCCCCCGCTGTGGTAATCTGGACATTTAGCTAGCTCCGGGGTAACGTCGAGATAGATTGTAACGAGATTGCTTTCTCTCATCTTATCCTTGAGGATGTCATGCTCAGACAACTGCATGGAGATCCTACGGAACTCTGCAAAGGCACACCATGGTCCGTTGAATCGACACCAAACTGTCTCTTTGGCCCTTTCCACCAAGAGACTACACATAGATAACTCAAGGGGGTTCTCAGGATCGTGTTCACGAGCGGCCCGCGTAGTGGTATATGCCACAAAACGTTGGTCCGGTGGGATGATAGATCTGGTCTTGCTCACACGCCATGCACTGCCCAAGTCCGCTGGTGTTGTGTAAACGTGCATTTGACTTAGGACAGGGTGTTGTCGGAGGAGATGAGACCCAAGCTGAATCTCGAGTTGGTCCAGCGACCAAGCCTTACGGTGGTCTGCCCCTGGAGCAGTCACCCCTACACGGGCATCAAAAATCTGCTGGATCCCATATATGGCATCCGACGGCTTGGTGAAATTGCGGCTCGCAGCAGCTATATAGGTTGCTAAAGCGCTATCCTCCGCCAGGGCCTGCAGCCCAGACTTTTCGATCAGCTTTCTGATAGAATTGTACTCGTGGGATGGGGCTTGCTCTTTGATGAAGCGACTGTTGATCAATGGTTCACAAAATCCTATAAGATCATATAAGTTTGCGTGGCTCTTCAATGTCCCTCCATAAGCCGGCCCTTCTGCAATGCACCCCTCTCTGCTTGCAAGAACTGCATCTGAGCGTAGGTATGCTTCCTGCAGAGTCCACAGAGAGCTGAACCAGGGATCAGAGAAGATTTGGTCAAAGCTCTTTTGCAAATGTCTTAACAGAGCTCTCGACACGCTGTCATCTAGTGCTGCACGATTTTCCTCCTTTTCCTCCAGTTTCTCAGTGGCGCGGAAAAGCTCATGGATGAAACGATTGAGACTGTGTGTGGTGAATGTGTTCAGCCACACCACGACTTGCTTGGCGCCATCAAAGATGAGTGCTTGTCGACCAATCTCTGATGCCGCGGTCGGGCTGCCGTCTCGCTGATCGATGCAAACGATGTCAAGCCAGACGAAGTCGCAGCTGGAAGAGGGATTGCTACCGAGGTGTGCGAACATTGGTTGAGCCTTGGTGGCGGTTCTAATCAGCTGCTCCAGTTCGTTGGTGGTGAAGCGATCTGGATGAACGCGTGGAATGTCCCAATGAACGCCGCTTACACTGATTGATCTCACATCAGGACGTTCAGTTGGATTAAGTCGCCATCTGCCCCACGTGTATGTAATTGCGTTGTACTCTGGGGCATAGTGCTTCCCATATTTATTCCCAGGAGACCATTCGTAAGATATCATAGTAGGGACGTGGAGGAGTCGTCTGGGCCATCGTCCCAAAGGGTCGCCTCTTAGATCAGCCCGAGATTGTGCTGGTTTTTTGCTCATTCTAATTTCTGCGGGATTACCTTACAAAGTGTAAACAAGATCAAGAGACTTTGTCAAGAGTACTGTAATACGTGGTAATCCCGTTGATAAGAGAAGTAGGTTTTAGCTGTGGAGAAAGGGTTCTTTGGAACCCCCCCCCACACAGGCTGACACCCCCGATGGAGCGCTCCTACCCCCGCCCCACGGCCCTGAAAATGTTAGACAGCAGGTCCTGGGGTGCCTGAGGCAGCACACAGATACCTAATATTTCTTGTCCCCTCTTCCTCTTCTTGCATTTCTTAGGTGCTGGGGGCGGGACCGCCCTTAGCCTCGATAAATTAGCAGACACCGTGGCTTAGACAAATGCATGCACGCTGCGCATCGATGCGGGCTAACCCGGCACATCGATGAATCCGCTCGCATGATACGCTACGCTTTGCAGGACGGGATACTCCTTTGTGCAATGTGTGGCGAATCCTGTATGTAAAATAGAGAAGCGGCTTGCGAATGCCCGGGGTTGTTCTTGTTGTGCCCAGAGTGACTGCCTAGAAGGAATGAATGATACACTGAACGAATCCTTCTATATCTTTGGATTCGGATTTATATACCGTGTGTGTAGCACCCAGCGGGTCCAGAATCATCAATTTGGCTACCTGGCCTACAGCCTTCATCTTTTGTTACTTTCGCTTCCAAGCTGGGCAACGTCAGCAAGATTTTGCGCTTAACGACACTATTCTTTTTGGTCCTCGCGTTAAACCACAGCGGGTCAGATCTGTCAAGGTAGCGTGACATGAACGGTGGTAGAGGATGTCGATAGCGACCAATGCAATCACGATGAAAGCTCCCACAAGAAGCGGCCTTGTTTATACAATTGGCTTGGTACATTATTAACTGAACGAACATTGATACTTTCATTGGTCTTGTCGTGTCAGTAAGCTTCACTTCATGGCTCTGGTTTGGCAACGAGCACGTTGAAAAGCGACAGCAATTGATATGACCCGAACATCTTGCCATTTCTATGACTCTGCGTTCTGTATTTGCAAAGCTATGGAACACAATCAACAACAATGAAAGGAGACAGCGGTTGGGAGAGGGGTTTATACGATCAAGGAAGCTACATAATCGATCGCAAGATATTATTCGCCAATTTCCCTAGCCGCCCTGGCATTGTTTGTGAGCCAGTCCGGTACAATTAATTTTGTATGGTGGAAATGCTGATTTCTTAACAATGTAGTAGGATGGCTTGAAATAGAAATGAGATTCTGTATTTTCGGTCGTTTTGCTTACAGCCTTCATTTCTATCGCTTCCCAATTCACGTAAATTTTTTGGTTAAGGACGTAGAACAAGGCTCTAATCAGAGCTTCTCTCAGAGTATCTCCACTGGTGTATGATTTAGTAAGAATACATGACTTGAGATGAAGATGACAGACATGCTTGCCAGACTCTGAATTATTGGCCTACGCCGCCGACAAGCTTACCAAGTCTTGCCGAATCGTCCGAAAATCCGAAGTATAAACTAAACTCTATCAGTGACACCGGTGCCGACTTACGAGCGTTCCTGCCTTTAAGGTCGCCACAGGCCATAAATTCATTAATCACCTACGAGGGGACGACTGTTGTAAACTTGATACGAGAGTATTTCTCGGTTGATCATGAACTGGTACCAATTATTATTTCATGCACTATAATTTACGCTGAATACTTAGCCCTGCCAATAATTGACCAGCGGGACTCGGTAGAGAAACGACCGGAAAGTGGTACACATAGTGAGACCGACAGTTGCATTTTTCGCGGCGATGTAAAGCGCCTTGAACTATGCCAGAGCCTCCCGGCTTCATCAATTCAGGTAACCCTCTCTTGATTCAATGGCTTTGGCTCCGCCACTTATATGTGCATCGGCTTCGGATCCTCCTGTACCTGAAAACCCGCCTGTGCTTGGTGAGGGGTCGGAACTTATGTTTGCTGCATGCCACGCCTCAAACGCCCAGTCGCAGACAGCCACGTCTCTACTGAGTGCATATGCAGAAAGCTGGAAGATGCACGTCTGAGTAAACATGAGCGTGTTCCTGGTAGCTGAAATCATCAATGGCACGCTCACATGTTGGCAAATTCATTTTCATCGAAACGCAACGGCCTCGCGTTTCTACCCTTCCATTCCTCACCCTCCCACTCACCTCCAAACGCATACCATGCGACCCGGCTCACCGCTGCAGGTATTTGAATGTATGAGGGGTAAGACATGATTGATATTATAGTACAAAATTCTGTCGTGTGCGCCCCTTTCCGGACCTCGAATCACCAGTCTTGCGCAGAGTTCTATTATGAAAATAGGCATATTGCCTCGCGCTAATGCAGTTACTTGAATGCTACGTAAAATGTCCAGTCCATACTATGCCCGATTGTTAGGGTATATGGAAATGTCCCAGCAATCTTCCGTGAACGATGCCATGGACGCAAAGTACCTTCGTGTGTGCCCATTAGGCATCAAAGCGGAACAGTTCTTTGGCCTAGCCGAATACAACACGAAATACAAGAGTTTTCATGATATGGACACTGCGAGATGGAAACACGCTTATACCCTTTTTTCCAGGCTGGAAACATTACAGAATACGGACCAAGCTCGTTGGAAAGACTTCGCTGCCACCCTGGGGCCACAGCAGGCATCAGCGTGGTCACTGCTATCAGAGTGGGTGCGAGGGGCGTATCATCCGCCCCAGCTTGCGCAAGCAGTTCGCCAGGCGCTTTCAGAACCGGCCCCCAAAAGCCGAACATCAACCGGCTTTCAAGTAGAATTCCCGGATAGCGCCATTCTTGACTCCTCGGTCTACCAGTCTGAGCTAAGTCAGCTATACTACTTCGAGTTTATCACGCTCTACAAGAGAGGTCATATCCACTATGATCTCCTACTCAATTTCGATCATTGCCGGCGCGAAGCGGCACGCTGGGCGACATGTCAGCGAATCGCACACGCCACCTACGCTAAATTCGCCAGGCTACCTGACTTGCCAATACCGGCCATTCCCCTTCAAGACGCCTCACAAGGAGTTGAACGAGCTCCATGGTCAGATGATGATCCTAAAGATTCCTACTATCCTAAGTACCTATGGAGCATCAGCCAAAAAGGGACAATTGACTGTTCGGGTCTTGCATCAAAACCTAGCTACGTCTGTATTAGCCATACATGGGGTCGATGGCGAACAAAGGAGATGGTTGAGGTTGTCGGAATACCATGGAAAATCCCTCAGAATACCGTGTTCGGGGCGGAAAACATTCCCGCCCACCTCGGTGGTCTCGTTGACCAAATTGATACTGATTTCGTCTGGTTTGACTTGGTTTGCATCCCACAGACGCGCGAGGGGCCAATGGGTGTAGTTGCAGAGCGTGAGATAGCTCAACAAGCAGCAATCTTCCGCGGGTCAACACAGTGCTTGGCTTGGTTCAACTATATTAGCAGTTGGAAGGCCGAGGAGCATCTGATAGACTGGTTATCTCTCCAATACCTACACTTGTCTACTGCTCCGGATCTATATCAGACAGAGCCCCATATATCACGATGCTGGACCTTAGCCAACGAGAACCCCCCTCAACTTACTAGGCATCCCCTTCATGTCCAGTATCTTGGGAGGGAGGCCTTTCCCACTCCTAGATTGACTTGGCTTTGGAGGTTGTCCGGCAGGAGAGCAAAGTTGAGGGAGATCACATGGAATCTGTGCCAAAGTTCATCGGCTTGGTTTTCATCCCTGTGGACGCTTCAAGAGCTTTCAGTCTGTCCTCACATGGTATTGATGTCAAGAAACTGGACTCCGTTAAGAGACGCGTCAGGGTCGGTCTTTACCCTGGAGAAGCTGAGATCTCTTTTCACCACAGTATCCGTACTGATGCTTCCACCCCAACCTGGAAGTGACTACCAAAGTGGCCACCAGAAGCATCTGATACCTGAAAATATTGAGGACGCATATCCCAGAGCGGGACAAACGTTGTATCATATGTTCCTTGACGTCGAATTCCCTCTTGGTCGCCAGCTAACACGGGTCGAGATTATAATTCAGGGCAACAGACGTTATTGTACGGAGCGACGGGCCGAGGCCATCATGTCTGCCATCGGGGTGACCGACTGGTTCAATCCGACTTGCGAGAACGAAAAGGACCTTGTACTAGGAGCATATCCAATTGCATTTGTCCGCGAGGCTGCTCAAAAATGTGGCCCGGAGTTTGCACTTGCACACATTGAGTTTGAGAAACCAGTAAGAGGACGGCATGGCTATCTCAAAAGAATTCGGGGCTCACTGCTACCTTTCTCTCCGCTTGATAAGCGACACCGCCGTGGAAATTGTCATATGGCGCTTTACACGCTCTTCTTCGACCTCGAAACCGTGTGGAACTCTACCTTCGATACTTGGACCTTCAGACAAGATGGATCCGTAAGCATGACAACAGCCGCCATATTAGGTGAGCTTACCGGCGATATTGCATCTGTAATACAGCCAGTAGAAGTCACTCTATGCTATCAGGATTCGAACGGGATTGTGCAGGAAGGCCGCGAGTTTTTGCATACCTGGCTGCAGAGACAATCACAGGACTACTGGACATTTGCAGTCAACATATCGAGAAACATTGGGATTATTCTTCAAGGGTTACGCCATAAGCGGTTGGGCCATGCTTTGGTTCTTGTGAAAAGGGGGGCTTATCAAATTTTGGCGAACTTTGCTGATCGGGACGCAGGGGATTGGATATTTCTGCAGGACCTCGATTGGGTACCTGTACAGCCGGTAAATTGGATAATTCTATAAATTATACATCCATATCACACGGGCAAGATTGATTTCGTTCTCAATGTAGCTGTCATTCGTCAGTAAGCGCAAATAACAATGGCGATGGGACTAATGATGGTATTATGAATGTTTATTCTTAGTCACTTCAGGCATTAATAAAAAATGCAAGAATCAATACACAACGCAAAATCACAGCACTATATTAAGGATAACCCAATGTATGGCAGTCGAATTGGGACAAGAGAAATTGAATAAATTGCAATAGTACACCCGTTAGATACGCCCGGCGGTAATAGAAGTGAGGAAACCCTGCAATTAGGCAAATAAGTGGCAGAGCCATGATTGCGATCATGCCTCCGGCCAGAGCCTTTCTCCCACCCAGAAATATTCGTATTCCGTCCTTAAGACATGGTGGTGAACAGCATATTGCGAGCTCAATATCTGTGCAGCGGCGTTTCTATTCTTGTGAGAGAACTATGTCCCGAGCTGAAATACGGAGTCATCTCCTGGTAGCAGGTAGGCTGAAGATAGGGGATCGAGGGATCAATAGCCATGAAAGGTCAATTTATGTGGCGACACATTTACAGTCATTAATAGTAGAAAAATAGGTCCAGTCAAACCGATAACGGGTTTAAGACAGCCCAGCAGGAATCAAATATAAGTCGAAATGAGGTATCTATATGCATGCCCCTCACGCCCGTAGCTGGTGCATATTCAGCCCATGCGCACCTTAGGTATATATAAGGTAGGTATCTTATAGTTCGCCGAACCCCCAGAACATTTAATTTTCAATCATTTGACCGCAGTCTCTTGTCTTCTACCATGGAAAGTCTCTGATCTCTCCTGGGGTCGAAGGCTCAAGTCTCAAATAATCGATCGTTTGGCCAGCACGCGGTCAATTGTTCAGTGCAGCTTGGCTCTTGGAAGTGATCAGTCTCATTCCCCAACGGTACATTATCCCAAGCATCATTTGAAAACCAAACATTTGTGTGTCTGGCTTTCTTCCCGTGACCAGATGAGGTTGTGCACGTCATATTCTCCAACATCCCAAACATACAACTTCCGTCATTCACTATCAGTGGACTCCGGACTGCATGGCGATATTGCTCAGGATATATGTATTTCGCCTAGGCGAAGTTAACTTGTCGCCATAAGCCTCAATTGAACCACAACCGTGTGTGCATATCTGAATACAGAGGCCCCATGGCACCCATGGTGTGTGGACATTAACATGGCTATGTCCCGTAATTATGAGACCTCATCCGAAGATCTGGAGCATTTGGAAGAACTCAGCAAATTCTATGACGTATCGCTGGTGCATACAGCGAAGTGGAAGCAAGATCTCAATGTGTTCTTTCAATGGTCTCCCGAAGCCTTGCGGTTTCCGGAGATGGAACGAGCGATCTCGACCTCGGCGCCTGAGGCCTATAAAGTAACATTGCTTTTGAACTACTGCAGCGATTTTTACAATAAAGTTAAGCTACTTAGCTAAGATATACCCTTTCTATATAATAGGTAAATAAGGAGTTTAAAACAACGATTACCAATAAACGGTGTTGTATTTTTAGTATATTATGTTTAAAAGTAGAGAATAATTTGAGGGAATAATAATATAACTAAGAGCATGTCTTATTTAAATACCATAATCGTATATAATAGAACGATATGTGAGGTACTGCTAGTTATAGGTATCTGCCTACTCTACATCATGTTTTCCCGTAGTTCACACCTTATTCCATCTGATCTGAGCAATAGCATACGCTGCTACTCTCATAATGATCAGTGCATATCGACGTGAAGCCCAGTAGCTCCACCTAGTTCACGGCGGCCGCTTCGGCAGCAAGGAGCTCGTAAGCCTTATAACTGATGACAAATGTCGGGGCGACGGGGAACGCGCCTGGGGTGCGAGGGAAGACCGAGCCATCCACCACACGCAGCCCATCAATCCCATTGACTCTGAATTCAGAGTCGACGCAGTAGTCCTCGGCATCCTTTGGACCCATACGACAGGTCGACGTGACGTGGTGGCCGAATGCAAGGTCCATGATACCTTGCTTGACGCTGACGCCGGAACCAGGCACCGCCGGTTCGACAATCTCGAAGGGTCCGTACGGCGTGCGGACGCCGTCGAAAATGCGCATCGCGTGTTCCACTCCCTCGACTATCGCTGCTAGATCCCGGTCCCCGTTCTGCTCGAAGAAGTTGAACTGGATCTCGGGCACGTCGCGCGGGTTTGCAGATCGCAGCCGCAGCGTGCCTGCTTGGTTACCCGGCTGCATCTTGACGATGGACCAGAACCACGTCTCGGGCGGGGGTTGATATTGGCTAAATCCCGGATAATGCCCGTCGAAGACAGCTCCGGGGGCCCCGAAGAAGAATAGATCCGTGTCGTTGTTTTCGCTGTGGCTCGACCGGTATAGCATTGCCAGCGGGGCGCCACCCTCGCCGTACGCACCTGTATGAGAGTTGTGCCACTCGTTGTAGCAGGGGTCGGTCTCTGGGTCAGTATAGTCGAATGTGCAGTTAGCGTACGGGCTATCGCCGAAAACAGTCGTGGCGCGGGCTACGACTGGGCCTTCGTAGTTCTCTTGCATATAGTTTCCCTGTTGTTATAATGAGCATTACGGTCAATTCAGACGGAAGAAGGACATCCTTTTACTTACCACGGCCGGCAGATCCTTTACAACCGGAATATCGAGATTCTCCAGTTCTTCGCGTGGACCGACGCCGCTAAGCTTGAGGATTTGTGGTGTGTTAAACGCACCCCCTGAAACGATCACTTCGCGCGTAGCAGTAACTTGCTTCAGTTCACCGGTTTGTGAAGCATTGTATCGACGATCGGCTGCGTACAGTCCCTCGCCTTTCAGATACTCGACTCCGTAAGCTTTGGGCTTGTCGCCTGTAGTATTGAAGAGGACGCGAGTCGCGAGGCTGTTTGTGCTCAGAGTGAGAGGGTATCTCTTAGTGCCGTTTGAGGTGCGGCTGTTCAACGTGTTGATAACATAGTCACGTGCACCACTTCTTTCGTGCAGGGCGTTGACATGGAGTGGGAATCGAAAGACTCCTTCCTCCTCATATCGGCTAACGTCGATCCGACTCATATCTCGCTGGAGCAGCTGAGTCATCTGTTCTCGGCCTTTGACTTCGATGCCCTCGGTCTCTAGGATACTGGAACGGACCATGTCGACGAAACCGGGGCGGTCGAGGACATATGAGATGTTGTTCATGTTGCTCTAGTCTTTTGATTAGCACCGGACGAATGTATTTGCACATGTCAATTGCACCATACCGAAATATATCCGTGATAACCATGGCCAGGCGATTGACCTTCGGTGTACAAATTGCGCTCAAGTTTAACGAAATGATCTCGCATCTTCTGAGCCCTCCATGAATCATCGCCTGTCAGTTCTGCAATGTGCTCCCAGTCATTGTCGGGAGGGAGCACGAAATTCATCGCATTCGCTTGTGAACTTCCTCCAACCGAGGCTCCACGAGGGTAAAAGATTCCTAGCCTGTGGAAATTTAGTACATCTTGGGCTCTATCAAAATAAGGAAAAGTGCAAGCCTACGGTTCCGCATCCTCAGGAGGGTCAAGTCCATAATAGAGTGAACCATTGTTAAGGCGATAAGTAAATTTCCAATCACGACGCGCTTGCGTCTCATTCTGGTAGTGGCCAACATAGAATGCCCATGCTTGATCAGGGTATTCCGAATTGGTATCAGCGCTACTCATGATGTCAGTTGTTGGCCGAAGGAAGACTGAGGAGACGTGCTTACTAAGCGGGTGCGCGCTGGAGCAAACCATCGCCTTTGTCCTCCCCTGCTTCAATCAAGAAAACCGAGTGGCCATCGCGAGCCAAATTTGCCCTTATTAAGTTAGCATATCCCGGAAATAAGGTTGACAACGGACATACGCCAGTGTTCCTCCTCCAGGACCCGATCCAATGATAACATATTCGTACTCATTAATGTCACAGCCCCCTGCCGAGGGCAGACCCGTAACAACTCCGGTCAAGAGCGCAAGTGATAAAACTGACTTCATGGTGACTTGGGATTATCTCATGAATATGGCTTGTGGTAGTTTGAATCGAGGTAAGGAGTGAATGTGAAGCATAGCCTTAAGAGTTGTGATGAAGAGAGTTTATATTCATTCCATATTCCGTTCACTTATTCGTTCAACATCTCTCGCTATGTTCACATTATAGCCGGATCGGATTTACTTGTGTGTTTGCTAATCCATATTCCGTCTATGAGACGGAATTACAATTACAACAGTCATATAATCCCGAGTTGGTTCTTAAACCATACACTGGATTCTGAAACTAAGAAGCACCGCCCGAGGCCGTCATGCTTCGCTAGCAGGGTATTGATCTCTTAGTTTATCTAACAAGGTGTTAGAAGGAAGACTATATGAAATTATGCGGTGTATAGCTAACCAATCCCTGTCGTAAAGGATATCATGGGCTACGTAGTAAACTTCTATCATGGAACCCCGTGTTGATCGGTGACAGCCGCCAAGAGAGAATCGTCGTCAATTCTCCGTCCTTATGCTTGGCAAAACTCCACACTTTTCACTTAATTCTTAGCTCTCGCGGAGTTTAGTCCTTCGCGTCTAACTTTCTCCGTCTCATTTTCTCCGTCTCACTTTCTCCGTCTCACTCTACTTACTTGCCAGCCTACACTATTACTCTTTGTACTATAACAGGACCCAACTGCGACAAGGGACACCACTACGATACAACCACAAGATGAGGAAATTGACAACCACTTTTCGACTTTTCGCACAGGTGGTTCCGTTCATTCATTCTACTTCTTAATATCATGAACAAAATACGCGACCTCTAGTTTAGCGTTCTATATACATTTGCAGCGCATTTGCCAGACCGCAGCGAGCTAGCTTAATAAGGCTTGCCTATTGTAGAATATTGGTCTTTTTATTCACTCAATAAAGCTTGCACAAGGTAATTAGTTTAGTTTGAACGCATATATTGGGGGAGCATGAGCCGCTACTCGAAGCCTGGTATGCGCTTTCGTCGCAGTATGCTGTCGTAGCCGGCCACCCGAACCAGGCCTCGAATAGTCGCCCAGACTTAAAAAATCAAATAAACACAACACAACGCACTCCTCCCTTCCAACCTTCCAGCCTATGGCTACCACCGAGGGACAGCAGACAGGATAAAAAACCTCCGACCACCACTAAAAACAACACCCTTCGTGGGAGGTGGAAAAGTGTAGTGACGCGGAAAATCCCTCGCGATGCGTCCGCGGCGAAAAGGGCCCTTTATAAGTGGGCAATAGAACACATCATCTCACCTTTAAGGCTATTGTGATCACAATCAGCGCCAAAGTAGAAGACCAACCCTGTCTACTTTCATTATGGACCTTCTTGTCCTGGCCAGTAGTCGCGCGGCTTTTTTTTATTTTTATTTTTTTTTTCACCGCAGTGCCCTTCGTAGTAGAATTGACTACAATGGTGCCCAGGCGCATATTACCGGAGCAATGACTATTATTCTTTGTCGTCGTCTCTACAACTCCTTGATCTACCGCCTGGCAGCTCGACGTGAATTACGCATCATAAACTTCCACGCAGCCTTAGGCACAGCATTTGGAACGGCGTATGGACAACATGATAACTCATATTATTCACCTGGATAAGCCGGATGTCCGCTCTCTTCTCTGTTGATAATATTTAGCCCACATTGGTTGCCTCAGCTTGATACCATTATAAGTATGATTTGCACGCCGGCATACATAGCATGTCCTTTATTCCGAGCTGCATGTGGCGAGCAGTAGACGTTTTAGTGGCATTACATCATGACGCAAACGTCGAGTTTAACGGCCCAAATCGGAAATTACTAAAGATGACACGGTCGTACGCCTGACCGTTTCTGACTTCTTCTGGATTTCGTGCCAAATCGACATGCTCAGTACCATCCCCTTCGACAGAGCCTCACTCATCTTCCCTACGCCGCCTTGGAGGTTGAAATAGTCAGGGTCTTTGAAGACTTTCTTCTGAGCAACGCAGAACGCGCTGTCGATAGCGTTGCCCTCAACGCTAGGGACGGAGGAGCCTGTATTGGTGATTGTCTGGCCACCTTGTTGATAGAGTCGACGAATCGACTCTAGCTGTCCATCGTCCCCCTTCACGAATTGTGTGATGACGGTAAACATCTTATTCGTGTCGACCACCTTCCCAGGGCCATAGAAGTCTATATTGCCCTGACGATACGGGTTGAAGTCGCATCCGTCGGCATCGCACTCCCCTTCATGGCGGGAAGAGGCGACCGGGTATTTTCCACTGCAGCCCGAGGCCGTACACTCCTCCTGCGATGTTTTCTGACAGGGATGGGCGGCCATCGACGTTGAGATACTGTTGGCGGCTAAAGACTTTGTTAGTATCCTGACACATAAACTGGATGATAACAGGAATACGGGTGGAAGAGAACAAGGGGGTCCTATCTGTCTAATGGGGAAATATTTTCTCGATGCCCTTACACCATATAGCCATCTGCGGGCAGCAAGAGCCCAAGCCACCGTATCCTTTCTCTCTGTCGGTATTGGAGGGAATCCAGTCTTCCGAGTTACCCTTGCCGTTGATGAATCTAAGGTCCCGGGGACAACTCGCATCACAATAGCCGGTACCGTAATGGGCACCCGCTTTGTTCAAATTGTACCGAGACGCCCCTCCATCTTCATCCATTGACTATACATAAGTAGATCTTGTTAGCACTAAAATTCGATTACCAACAGAAGGGCCACATGCATTTTTTAGGACAGGCCCGTAGGTTAAACGTTTGGGCACTTACCACGAAACTAAGAGCCGCGTTTAATCCGCACCCAACTTGGGACAAGTCAACATCAAAGGAGAACTCGTTCCCAAGGGGACTAAACATCTGGTATTTCTCCGTTCCATTCATCAAGAATAGACGAGACCCGGTGTTGGAAGCTGGTAGACTCACGTTACGTGGATGCCCCAATACATTCCACGAGGGAAACTTACAGAATTCAAAATACGTCACGTACTTCATTGTCAGTACATCGCTGCTCGTTGTCACTCCGTAAACTTCCTTATACTGACCCCCATCTATAGCGCAATTTTCCGCACACGTCCGCCCATCGGGGCATAAGGTTGTGTTCCACTCGGCATACTGAATGCAATTATACCAACTACCCTCTGTCTCATCGTGAGCCCATCGCCAATTCGCGTCGAGGGTGAGCTCTCCTTGTACTGCCTCGCAAGCGCTAGCACCCGAACCTGAGCATTGCTTCCAAGCCAACTTTGGGTGTATCTCTGGTTGCCATGTGCCTACACTCTGAGCCTTCGCACACGCGGCAGCTAATAGAATGGCTAAGTGCACTGCCGGAGTTGCGCCGAACATTTCGGAATGACACGGGTATTCGATAGTATTTCCGGTGAAAACTTCGCTTTAGCATCTCAGTTCTTCTCTCGTTGTGCGCAGGACCGCTAGATGTCTTTTATCAATCTAATTTCGGGGATACGACATCTCGTCGGGTCCAAGTTTTCTTAGGCACCATTTATCTGAAGAGGAAACTCGGACGAAGAAGTCCTTTTCCAAAATGGAATGTGCGGCCACCTTCTTGGCGGCAATGCGCTCAATTTAGCAGGGGTTAAAGTAAGACCTTACTTATTCTTACTACATATTTTCCCCTCGATTGCCTGCCGGTTACATATTCACTACTTGCTTCTCCTCCGCAGGATCTTCTAGACAGGTTAGCTGTACGTAAATTAGTTATTTCTCGCGTAGGGTTGTACGATTCATCTTATAGGTGGAAAACCCCTGGCTCTCTTACAAAAGCTGTCTCCGTAGTACTGCTTTATATAATATCCTGTGAGTTCTCTATATACTAAAATAGTCAGTGGGATTACATATAGTATATGAACTACCAGGAGTTAAGCTACGCCACTCTTGTGGCTATAGTAGTGGTCCTTATATACCCTTGAGTGCTCCATGGATCTCCGGTAGCGTATTTATACTGACCTACATGACACTATTACTCGTGGCCTTGGAACGCCGATAAAAAAAGGCGCGTCGGCTACATCCAAGCTAATAAACATGATGATAGGTCATCGCAATGAACATAACACCGTCAGTCAAGCTACAGGCTCTCAAGGGGAACATAAATACAGCGACGTGGAGCCGAAAATGTACCGGCTAAAGAGTAAAGATAATTATGAAAGCTATTATTTTAAGCTTCTTATAAATTAAACATCGTCCTTCATTTCAAGTTATTCGTCAAGGTAGCCTGTCACACGTCGTTTTGAGAAAGTCCGTGACGGGTGGTTACATGGAATTGGTCATTGTCTGCGAGATGAAGCCACGACCTGGCGGTAATATCAATGTTGCTGCTTTGTTGTGGCCTCTCCGATGCGAGTCGGTCTTGAAGGCTGATACTAGCGAGACCAGCAGTGCCAAGCGGTGATGGACCAATTGTAGATGTGTGACCGGTGAGAAGCGCAGGATTGTGCAGGCGAGTTACGTGACCTACCCCAGAGTATGTGTTTTTCGGCATTGTCGGATCTAGTGTAGGGGCCGCTTGTGTGGTTGTAGTTATTGGGTCCTTGGATTTGAGGCCATTTTGCTTGACGTCTTGGACACTCTCTCTGGCATTGCTATCGTTTTTGACGGTTGGCCCTGGGTGGCTGACAGATTGTGCCACATAACGCCCCTTCATGCCTGCCTGATGAGAGAAGCCGTTCCACGAGACGTCCATTAACTGGTTCAAAACGAAGAATTCCAATTTTAACTTTAAGGCATAACTCAGATTCTGAAGTGGCTCTTTGATCAGATGCTGATTCGTAAATGCCAATACTATAACCACAACATCGAGAATGATGATTATGACATTGACATATAGAAGGTCTATCATCACCCGACGCTGTCGTATTTGGAGGCTTGGCTCCAGCATCTTGCCAGTGTACCAGATATACAGCGACGATATGGTCCCTTCCTGGAGGAGAAATGCAACCTGTTGGATCCGGGTCTCGATTGAATCGCGTGGCGACCACACAGCACTCACGCGGAGATCGCTGTCCACAGCTGGAATAGAAATGATCCAATTGGGAATTTGAACGAACACGGTGGTGAAGACAATCATGCTGAGCACGAAGCGGAGGATGCCCCGGCTTCGCGTCACGAGATGCATACGCGAGTAGAGCACCAAGCTCTCCCCTGTTACCATCATTGACCACCCAATGGCGTTGATAACGGCGTAAATCTCCCATGGGCAATTCAGTGAGAACCAGTTCAGGAGATACCCGATGCTGTGAAGTATAATGCCCCAGGCCAAGGCTAAGAGACTCCAGAAGTAGAGGCTGCGGTACGATTTGAAGATGCGAAATACGTGGACGTGGAATTCGAGAGCCAACCAGAGGGATAGTGTCATGAAAGCCGAGATCAACCCCACCTGGGTCCGAGTCACCGAAGGCGTGGCCCCGTGAATGCCGTCGTTGATGGAGTAGTTCGGCATGGCTAATTGATGGAAGAAGCAACGGACCGAGATGGAGCCAGTAAGTTCGGAAAGACGATCTCTTGTGTGAAAACGGTCTGGAATCTAAATGTCGCATTTGCCCCAACAAATATTTGCAATTAATCGATCATGTATGTCGCGGACTTCGATAATTGTTACTGCGATAAGCCCAATCCTTCTGGAGCCTGCTTTGCAGATCACTACTGTTATGGGAGAGGGGGGTTGCTCGCGTTGTGGAAGGATGAATAGTTGTCACCCTCAAGTTGTATTAGTGCTACCTAAAGTAGGATTCAAAGTTCGTCCGCGAAAGGCACTCTCATCTATTCGAAAATAATTTCTATAAATAGCAGACAAATAGTTGTAGAAGTCATATCGGTCTCAAATTTTCTGCCACAATTTTAGCTTGATACATGATGTTGAAATGCTTTCAGCCTATTTCCTAGCTGCTTGTTGTTGCAAACACGAAATGGATATGAACCTCAACCGCAAATTCGTCGACAAATATAACAGCTGTGCCTTGTTGGAAGTATACTGGGTCAAGGAGTCACCGCATGTACTGTACAAAGGCACAAGGCATCCGTCATGTATATACATGTATATAAGCAGGCCTCCCCACCCCCCCCCCCCCCCCCCCCATGAGCAGTCAAGTAGCTGAATAGTATGCTCATCTACCTTCCATTTCCCCACACATTACAATTATTATCGACGAATGTATGATGAAAATAGGGCGTCTTTTAACTGTAGCCGAAAGATAACTCCAAAAATATTTTAGTTTAATAACCGATCCGATCCAATCGGTGCTTTGCCGCCACGAAGCCACCGCTAGGCCTTCGTCCCCTTCGAACCTTGCTGAAAACCCAATCCCGTCACGGTGTTGCGATGTGCCGTATCAGAAAGCCCCTTGTCACATCTACCATCCCGTCAGAGTCAACAAATCCGAGCACGAGTATCGAAATCAGACCGGGTGGAGTTTCACTTTGCATGTCGCAAAAACTGACGGAAGGCTACTTGGGATCCGTTTACTCTGCGCTGCTTGAGACCGATGGGTACGCCGATGCCCGTGCTATACAGATCAGCGGGGCCTGGGGCGTTAGTATTGGACAATGGCATTATTGGGGGTAGTGACGTCCAGGCGTGTTAGTTCTTGGACAATTGCGACGCAGTTTCGAAAGAATTGATGGCGTTGGGTTCGGGCGAGCATAGTTTGTACTGTAACGCTGGGATGAAAAGGAACCTCACAACGGTATAGTGTGTGGATTTGACCGTCGGTCCTCTGTTCAATAAATGAGGTAGGAACCATTGATCGCGGGAAACTATACAGAAAGCTTCCTGAGTAAATCACTTGGAGGTTTCTGCCGTTGCTTCTGCGATCGTAAACTTCTGAAGATCTTGTTCCAGTCAGAATAACCGTGCACGACATTTGCCACACCACCACTGAAATTGATGGTATTGAATATATGTAGAATCTGTGGAATCATAACACGGTGCTCTACATCGCTTTATTGAGATCGTCTTATATCTATAATAGCTAGGATTCTTGTACCGATCATGTGAATTATATAGCTGATTCGTGTCGCGAAGATAGGAAGCTCAAACTCTTTCCCCCGTTACTATTTATGAGAGACACTCCAGCCTAGCCATTTCTCACCAATCCATAGTAGCTAGTTGCTAGCACTTACGTATTCAATATGAAGATTGAAGAGAGGGGTTGACGTTCACGGCCTAATTATGTCGAAGCAATTTTAACATCCGCGTCCTGTCAAATTCTATGTATAGGGGTAGAATTAATCTCACTATTTTTCTTGTTGTTCTATCTGAAATTCACTCCTGTCGGGTTTCCTTTCATACTTTGTGCAGAGAACTACTGTCACCTTCGAGTATCTTCTATAATCTTACAAACCATGATACTTAACACGTCCCGGTTCTAGGGACACGTGTTTTCAGAGTAATCAGGGTTCGTCTTCCAAGAATCTTGAACAAGCCAGTCTGCTGGCAGCCTAAATCTTGCCGGGCCCCAGCCATTCGGGCTTGCGAACCTATTTTGGTAGAACGAGTATCTGCACTGGTCTCCTAATGCCGCCATCAGGCATGTCTGCTCCATATCGTCCCTCCACGCCTGGAGGTCGTTGTTGCGCTTGATCACCCACGCGTCCGTGAACTGTACCCATAGCTCGTTGACGAAGGCACCATTTAAATTGATGTTAGAGATGTATTGCTGCGTATGCACTCTCGTCAGATAATCGTAGATGCGCTTGCGGGCGTACATAAAAGCTAAGGCGACTGGGCTGGCGTTGAGATAGTCTGTCGTCATGCCGAGCATCTCCAAGTACTCGTCACACTGCCCCAGGGAGGTAGGTCTTGGTAGGACAGGATTATTTGCCTCGGACTCATCGAGCGGTCGGCCGTTCATGATTTGGGTCTTGTACTGGTTGAGGTGACTTTCTAACACGAAGAACTCGGAAAGTCGCTCTCGGCACGGATACTCCAGCCCACCAGCGTATGATTTATACCAAGAGAGTTCCCTCATCATTTGATCAATAAAGGAGACATCTCCGTTTTGTGTCCCTAGCAGGTTGGCAACACTAATGGTATGGCAAGGGATTCCTCGGTTTTTTGTGAGCCAGATAATGAAATCCTTGACAATGTGCAACTCGAAGACATGCTCGGCTTATGAAGAGTCAGCTTAAATTGATGTTGTAGTTGAATCTGACGGAACTGTTCTTGGACGGCGTAATGATACACTTACTGGCGTATCCCATTGCTGGGGGTGGATCAGTCTCGAAGACTGACCAAACATTGTTTCTCACGCCGAGCGATCGAGTAAGATGAGGAACGCAGAAAGGTGTGTCGCTATCGTATGCAGCATAATAACTCACCGAAGGTCCATTGTAGGGTCCGCTGCCAGGCAATGTCGAAATCAACCCAATACCGGCTAAATTGGGCGCGGATTCAGGGTCGTTATCGCTGTTCGGCCATTGCGTTGTAGAAGGATATTCTTCAGACCGCCACTGCGTGACCTCATTATTTAAGCAGACATCTATCTGTGGTGCGTTCATATTCTGAGGAATAAAGCTGTTGTCGTATTGACGCCGATTTTCCCAACGGGCCTGGAGTATGTTGCGAGTTGTTAGGGGTGCATCCAATCCAAGGTCCAGTGTCTCGGTATCAAGTACCGGCCTAAGCGATGCAACGACTTGCGTGATAATCGTGTTCACGCAGGGGATGCATACTGGGGGAATTTCAAGTATCCCGCCGTTCCCTTGCCCATTGCCGTTGTCGTTGCCACCTCCTTGGCCGTCTCCGGGATCCGGATCGCCTCCTCCTCCGCCTCCCCCGACGGCGGCCGCTAGGAAGCCTAATGCGGATGCAAATGCTCCAGCTGCACCTATTAGAAGAATTAGAATATAATCACATGAACGGTTGTCTGGCATATGACTCGCCAAGTATGTATGTAAAAGAAATCGTGCCGGTCGTAGTTCCTCTCACAAGGTCTCTACCCTCGGCCAAGTTGGTCGACGATGTCGTTCCAAGACGATCCAATAGCTGCTCTTGGGCACCCTCTAGTACTCGATTAGTATCCTTGCAAACTTGGTTATGTTACATATGGACAGACCTAGGTTTCTCAAGTATGGGAGAGACTCCTCCGAGGTCTATCGTCAAATACCTATTAGCCAGACAGTACTGGGCAAATTCGGGCTACTATCTTATCTGGCCTAGGTTGTGTTCGCTTGAACTTACTCTAGAACCTCGCAAAGAATACATTTCGAACGCTTCAACAGTATTTTGCGTGTTATGAACTATGATAACAGTTTTAGCTTTGTTTGTCATTTTCAGGGGCTTTTGTAACGTACCATTTGTTCTAGTTCGCCGTCTGACTTCTGCGTAGATCGAGTCACGGCTTGTTGATGCTTTGATATTAAAAAAGCGAGTATCCGTAGCCTCATTCACATTGTCATCGTTCTCAAGTATGGTCAGCCAGTATTCAGCCAGATTACGTATGGCATCAAATTCGCTTCTGAGTAACTGGACAATCTTCAGCAAACCCTTGTCGCTCGGGATATTGACAATGCCGCTTCCCTTTGGTGTCACTTGTAGACCCTTTGACCAGCATGATTGAGAAGGGTTCGCGTCTTCTTCGACCATCAACACTCCGAATCCGCAATCTGAGTTGACAGAGATCGACCCGCAAGAATTATCGCAATCCCCCACAAGCTGCAATCTAACAGAGTAAAAAAGAGTCAGACTGGCTGGTTCAAACCCAATATTTTGGTATCATGCATCACACCTTTGCCGGACATCATATCCTCCCATAGACGGCGGACGCGATCCACTCTTGCATGAGTAGGAGACCTGAGCGAGAGCACCGCCATCCTGCGACGCCGAGTATACGATAGTCTCACCACCGCTTCCCCCATATGTCATGTTTATATAGAATTGATTGATGGCTTTCTGTAGTGCGCCGGTATAGGCACCCCCGGCATCGCAACCGCCGGCCAAGGTAACGCACTTGACCGTTGCAAGCTGTTGCCCAAGGACATTTGGTAGGAGGAGATGGAGGATGAGGGCGTAGGCAGCTATTGTGACTATCTGAAGACCCATAGTTGACGGTCTCTGGAGAAACAGGGGACAAAAAGACAGAAACGAGGATATGCAGCTTTAGGTGAGCGAGGCGTCTTTTTAGTTGTGACTCGACTCATTTCCTATATATCACTTGGGCAAGCGTAACAAGGCCTTCAGGCTTTGGGGGCAACCCATGAAGTTTGCATTCCGGTCTTAGTTACTCCTTAGTCAGGTACTCCTTACTCAGCTAACTTCTGGGTATGTATTACCGAATAATTACATATTACATCGGCGCTGTAGAGAGTCCTGCTTCTGATGCACACCGGTGCATGCTGACTGTGTCGTTGTGAAATTTGGCAATCATGTGCCTTGCCCATTCATAGGCCAAGTGAGCGATGCAACTCCCTGGCCGCTCTAGAAACTATTTAGGTATGATAGACAAATCCATGGAGTTGGATCATTGGAATCTAATAACCTATTGTCAACGGTGTGTCATCAATCTTTCAGCACAAAATTTGTCTCTTGGCGGCCCACTACTCTGCCTTACCTAAGACTACAGACCTGGGATGACTCAACTGGATTGGATCGCCTTTTTCTGCTCTTGTTTAGCCTAGCTACAGTCTACTAGCCCGTATTTCTATTGGCTAGCGACAATGAGGTTGCCGCCTGGGGCGTGAACTTGGTTACATTGCCTGATAAGTAAAGGATACGAGATACACCATGATCATCCAAGCTAGGGGCCATCGATGCACGATAGGGGCGAGTTATCGGGCATAAATTGGAAGATAAACTCACATCCATGCCCAGCTGTAATGGCGGAATGTGTATGATACCCCAACGGATTATACTACCATCCATCTCGCATGCCTAAGCGCGCATTATAAGCGGTATTTAGGCCGAGTCAGAGAATCGCAGGAGAATCGTTTTGGCTCAAATCGTCAAGTCAATATGGCTCGTGTTGTTAGTCACATATATACTACTGTAGTAGCCTGTGCAGTAGCAGGGGTCCTTGGAACTGTCCAGGCGCGATCGGATGGCATTGTTGGAGCTGGGTATGATACTCCTGCGCAATTTCTATTAGCGAGAAAACCTGGCGAGATCTGCGACTGATGTGTGATTCAGTGTGGACTTTTTCGGCCGTCAAGCTGCTGCAGCACCAGCATCTCTCTGTCCGGGGCTATTAGCGACGCCAGCACCGGTTGACTATTTCGCCTACCCTGACTCTATTATCGTGGGCCAGCCGACTTGTGCATTACCAACACCATCGTGTGAGGAGAGCACATGCATCGGGCGCTTCAGTGACGGCAAGGCGACTTGCAGCGCGTTCAGCCAGGCCGGATGTGCTTGCAATCCCTCCGTTGACACTCCAGGATACACTTGTCCTTCGTGGACAACGCAGTTCTGCGACGCCAATAACTGTGCCGGCACATTCGATGGCAACGGCATGGCTACTTGCAAGAAAGCAGGGCGTGGGTGTAGGTGCCAGCCCACCGCTAAGACATGGTATGTGTACTGTTTGGGCATCCCTTTGAAATCTCGAGGAGCTTCATCTAACTGACGGGGACTTTCGTAGTGAGTGGGCAGTTCACTTAGCAGCGCCAGGATCAATACCTATATTCTGGCAAAATACAGCCGAGCTTTAGAAGTCCGAAACCATGCTAACATATGTGCTCGTAATCCAGGTGGAAGCTCACAATCCTGCGATAAGGGGAATTGCGGTGGAACATTTGACCTAGACGGCAAAGCGACGTGTAAGAACTACTATGCGACATGTCCATGCACACCGACGGCCAAGACCTGCGGTAACTCTCAATCCTGCGACAAGGGGAACTGCGATGGCACTTTTGACGCAGACGGCAAGGCGACATGCAAAAACTTTTACGCAACGTGCACTTGCACCCCGACGAATACCACCTGCGGTAATCCACGCGCATGCGACGCAAACGGCTGCGACGGTACTTTTAATACCGACGGTAAGGCGACTTGCAAAAACTCGTACGCGCCTTGCCCTTGCGTCGCAACGCCGGAGAACTGCGGAGCGCAGCAGTTCTGCGACGTGGGTAAGTGTGCCGGCTCGTTCGACGACGACGGCTTGGCCAGATGTAAGAACTTCTATGCGCCCTGCCGGTGTAAGCCGACGGAGCAGATGTGCGGAGAGCCCCAACTGTGCTCGGCCGGCGGCTGCGCGGGAACCTTCAACGACGACGGCACCGCAACTTGCAAGGGCAAGTGGGCTGGCTGCAAATGTCTGCCTACTGCCACCATGTGCGGAAAACCTCAGCTGTGCTCGGCTGGAGGCTGCGCAGGCACCTTCACCGACGGAGTGCCAACATGCAAAGGTAAGTGGGCTGGCTGCAAATGCGTTCCAACGACATCTATGTGCGGAACGGCCCAGCCGTGCAATTCCGGCGGATGCGCCGGCGCGTTCGACGACGGCAACAAAGCCGTGTGTACGGGCAAATGGGAGGGATGCTCATGCACACCAACAGACACTCTGTGCGGAAAGCAGCAATCATGCGGCAGTGGAGGCTGCGCCGGCACATTCGACGACAACGGGGCAGCGACCTGCAAGGGAAACTGGGCCGGTTGCCGCTGTACGCCGACAGACACGAACTGTGGTACGGCGCAGAGCTGTAATTCTGGAGGCTGCGATGGCGGCTGGGACAGCAACGCCGTGGCTCGATGCCGGGGAAAATACTCGGGATGCGTGTGCAATGCAGATAATGATATGTGTGGCGATGCGCAGAGCTGCGCTGCGGACGGTTGTAACGGCAGCTATGACGGTAATTCTGGCTATGCGACATGCAAAGGTCGATGGAAAGGGTGCCGCTGCAAGCCCACGTCAACTATGTGGTAAGCTCTTACTTCCCTCTTCCCATGATGAACTTCCTTTTCATCGCTCCCCCCGACCCTTTAAATACGTAGCTAACCTTTCTATAGTGAGTAACCCAAATATGCTTCCTTTCGGACGTTAAGCGTTTGGCTGAGATGACAAATACTAATAACTCCTCAGGTGGCGACTCTGCATCGTGTAGTGCCGGGGGCTGTGACGGTACCTTCGACAGCAACGGGAAAGCAACGTGTAAGAACAAATGGCTCGGGTGCCCTTGCAACGCGTCCGGGGACACTTGCGGTGAACAGAAATCCTGCGACTCGAACGGCTGTGCTGGCAAGTTTGCGCTTGATAAAATCAACGACGCCAGGTGTACGGGCAAGTTCGCAGGCTGCCCCTGCAAGTCCACTGAGCGTACATGTGAGATTGGGGCCGGCGGCGCCCTCACAAGCTGCAATGCCAACAATTGCAAGGGCGCATACGTCGAGGGTTCAACCCACGTAGCATATTGCACGTACAACCTCTTCGGTTGTCAGTGCGTGCCGACGCTCGGCATGTGTCCGACGCCCACGCTGAGCTGCGAGTATGGCGGTTGTGACGGCGCCGTGCGGCCTAACAACCACGATGACTACAGCTACCGACCGGCGTACTGCCGAAACAAGTGGCCCGGGTGTACGTGCATCCCCGGACCAAACACGCCCGGCTGGTGTGCCTTCAACCTCCAGTGTAGCCGGGAGGGCTGCGACAACAACCTCGGACGCTGCGTTACCGGACCTTTCGTCGGCTGTAGCTGCGAAAAGGTACCGGCAGGAAATCCAATCGGACCCATCATCATCGAAAGACCGCCGCCTCAAGATCCCGGTATCTGCTGTGGCCAAGTGATACATTCCTTGGATTGGGACAACCTATGGAGCCATTGTGTATGTGACGACGGCAAGAGCTTCATTCAAGCACGCAATGGAAGCCCTGACTTGGACTGGTGTGGCAAGTGTTGGTATCCTTGAATGGGCTGTTTCTTTCCGTAATAGTCAAGCGACAGATCTATGAAGACGAAATATATAAAGCCACATTACGCGTGCCATGTTGTCGATGCAAAATCTCCCTGACGGGTATGATAAGCAGCGGGATTCGACCAGCAGGATCGCACCAAAGATCTCCGGCTCAATATTGTCCCCCCAACGTGATTTAATGTAGCATGGGTACGTGTCGACCCAGTACCTTTGATGTCGTCTTGGATCCGGACGAGGAGACATGTCCTGGGCTATAACGAGACGCGGTAGCAACACTCTCCATATACACATCGTGATAAGACATGGAAAATGGCATTGTATAATTCCCAACACAGGCCCGACACATTGGAATGAAAAGCCGTACGGCTTGTACTAACTGGTCTGGGCCAAGTTACGATCCGCGCATTGCGGCACCAGTCCGCTTCTAGAATGTAATACGACGTTGATGACAGCAGCAGATAAATAAACCGTCGCGGTGACAATCATGTTTTTAATACCTTAAGTAGGTAAGTAGGCAAGGATCACTGCAGCAGACAGACTAACAGTGCTGCACGTCGGGGATATACTAGATTTAGGTAGCCAGCAGCCTATAATGCTATAGACTCTAGGTACCCAGGTATTGGAATGTCACCCAGGCACTGTACAATCAGCCAGACAACCCTAAGGTACACGCAGAGCCAGCGCGCATTCGGCCCTTAGCAGAATAATTAAGAGTAATTTCAATGAGATGGAGGACCGCGCAGCGATTCCGGTGTCTCTGCCACGAGACAACCCGACCCAAAGCTACTGGCAGCTCGACGTCGACGAGATAGCTGACCTGCGCTCCACCGAGTCACTGCCCAACGAGGCGGACACTATCATAATCGGGAGCGGCATCACCGGCGGCGGTGTCGCGTTCAATCTTCTAAGCAATGGGGTGCGGGACATTGTGATGATCGAGGCGCGCCAAGCCTGTTCTGGCGCGACCGGTCGGAATGGTAACTCTACACCATCGTAATCTCGGCCGTCTCCCAAGCTAACCAGAGGTGTCTCGTAGGCGGGCACACAAAAGCCGCCTCCTATCTCAGCTTTCTCCACCATCAGCATGAGCATGGGACCGAGATGGCTGCCAAAATCGCGCGTCTCGAACTCGCCAACATCCGCGCCGTGCATGCGTTTGCGAAAGAGCACGGCATAGACTGCGAGAGCAATCCTTGTAGTACTGCGGATGTGGTCTACGATGCTAAGCAATGGGAAATGGCTCACAAAGCCGTCAAGGCCATGCAGGATGCGATGCCGGGCGACGATGCGTCCGCGTACGATTTCCACAGTCCCGAGGAGGTGCGCGAGAAGTTCTATTGCGGCCAAGGTGGAGATGACGGTGTCTACGGCGGCCTCTCGTATGAAGCAGGGAGCTTAAACGCATACAAGTTCACTATCGGGGTTCTCAAACTTGGTCTTGAGAAGGGTCTAAACTTACAGACGAATACACCGGTTACCAGCGTGAGGAGATCCTCGGAAGGTAGGTACCAGGTTGAGACCCCTAGAGGCACCATTAACGCCAGAAGAGTGGTAATGGCTACGAACGGATACACAGCGCGCTTGTTGAAGAGGTTCCAGGGCGTCATCGTCCCGTTGCGGGGCCACGTCACGGCACAGCGGCCTGGGTTGAACATGCCAAAGAATGGACTGCCCGGCACATACAGCTTCTTCTACGAAAGGGGTTACGACTACATGATACCACGGCCCAAGGCCCGCAAATTCGAAGGAGATATCATTATTGGTGGCCGTTTGAGCAGTGCCGCGTCTAAGGGCTTAAACGAATACGGCACGACGGACGACAGCAGCGAGGACGAAGATACAATGCGGGATCTCCGCAACACATTGCCTCGATACTTTGGTGATAACTGGGGCGACGACCAACCTGAGGGACGGGTCCGGAACCAATGGACGGGCATCATGGGATACGGCCCGGATGGCCTTCCTTTCGTTGGCGAAATGCCGGGTGAGAAGAACCTTTGGATTTCTGCCAGTTTCCAGGGGCACGGTATGGTTTTATGCTGGATGTCTGCGAGGGCCTTGGTGGAAATGATGGAAGGCCGGGATGGCGACGAGCTCCGCCGCTGGTTCCCGGATGTCTATAGGATTAGCGAGCCGCGGTTTGATTTAACGTTCAAGGGACGCATGCATGCTCGTGGTGACCCATCTGCGTTGGAAGAATAATTTCAAATGTCTATTAGACCATGATGAAGATCTACTTAAAAATGAATCACTCATACCAGCGCACAATATGGCATGGTAAAATTCAACAGGGGTCTTGAGGTTACGTAACCGAAGCCAATTCATCTTTAGCTTTTGTAACGATGAAAACCAAATCTCTCCTATAACCGAGTGAGAGTATATGGAAGTGGTGTAGGTGGGCTTGACCAATAATAATGGGGCTATGAAAACGGATATTAGCCACTCATCCCGTTTACACTTATCTACTTACTCAGCTAGACTCTCATTTTACTAGCGAAAGATTCTTTTGCATTCTACGTACGCAGTTGTAGGTTATAGTTATTCAACCACGCTAAGGTTCGACTTGCTGAGACATACCTTGGGCTCTAAGTACTGAATTGGATAGCGCACTATTACTAACGCAGGTGAAATATCACGTAAAATAAAAGGGAAACATCTTTCTATACATAAAAGGATCTCTTTGAAATATATATAGACAGGGAACAATCCTAATCGCTTGAATAGGTAGACAAGCAGACCTTTGCTCCATATTATATTATTGTCGGCTTTATCCGTGTTATAATCTAGCTACCTCTTTCATATCGTCGTCTTTGCTTATATCTTTCGATTATTCTCATTCCCGCCACACGAAGTAGAGATATTTAGGAGCGTATTAATTGCCCTGTAGTTCAATACCGCCGCTCTGGCTTCCAATATACCACCCTGCCTTTCCCCTATACTCATTAAGCAGTTCCATATGCAGGAACGTAGGCTAACAGTCGCCCCAGACACATGTCGCCGTTAAACCTAGACTTGATAATTCCGGAGTGCCGACTAAAAGTTCGAAACTGAGAGTAGCACCATTCCGTAATATCCAGAAGTAGGAATGGCGATTATTAAGGTTGTCAAGCTGTCATGGCCGCGAGTAGCAGTGATGATGACATGAGGACTTAGTAACTCGTCGCAGCAGTGAAGTCAAAGGTTTCGGCATAGGTAGACGACATGGTCACGGTGGCCTACACAGTCGGGTGGCTGGTGTGCTTGCATGGATGGCTGGTGGGCTTAGGCGGGTAGCTGCTGGGGCCGCCGCTGTACGTGCTGTGGCACTACAGTATTCTCAAGTCAGTACTTCCGCTCCCAATACATGAAGATGCCCTAAATTAGAATGACTTACACCTGGGCCCTTGATGTGGAAGGGAGGCGAGATTCCGTACGTCTTGCCATCATCAAGGTCCGAGGCGATTTTGAGGATGTAGGTCTTCTCCTCGCCGAGCGAGCAACTGACGGGCCATTTGTACTCGGCATCATTCACGTCTACCTCTATGCAAGTTTATTAGCAAAGGCTATTATAGCGAGTATTGCACCACATCATCAGGTCAACCTACTGGCAATGATAGACAGGAGATGGAGGGTGGACGGGTCGTTGCCACCTAAGAGAGAGAGCGTAGCAGGGCCAATCATCTCTCTAGCATCCCACTCGATAGTGTATAATGTCCCGGCACGAACGGTCTGGTTCTCATAGGGGAAATAAATTGGAGAGTAGATCGGACTGGGTTCCAAAACCTGGCCGAGAATCGAGGCAGCAAAAGCCAGAGCGGATGCAAAGATCGTAGCAGAACGCATCTTAAGTATGATCAAGTAATGGGTCTCGTAATGACTAAACACGGAACGGGCAACAGAAACTAGAAATTTCCAAAATGCGCAAAAGAAGAAAACAGGAAAACAGGCGAGTTTCTAAGGGCGAGTGACAATTGAGTCCAAAGCTGTTGATGAGAGGGAATTGACATTCATAGAAGGAGACCGAAAGGAGAAGCGTGCTTATATGGGTATTTGCTAGAAATTAGCCCACAAGCATATACATCACGGTTGCACGATTCTAAGCTGATGCTACTACATTTAAAGGAGAAACGATGCCTGTATGTAGGACTACTCTATTTACAGCCAATGTCAATAATCAGCTCGTTTAAATACTACGCCGCAAACGTGCATCGAAAAGCGAACTTGAGCCGCATTCTACACCGTTTCTTGGACTAGCAGACTCGGGAGGTCGGAAACTTCTGTAGCTTGTCTATATAGCTGTTACATATAGTTAGGTGGCTACTCCTACATCTGACACATATTTATACGCCGTATAAATAGTTGGGGTCCGTTCTTGATAAGGCCAGGGCCAGGGCTGCTGCAGACTACCAGTATCTAGGTAGGCAGCCGAGTGAAGAGTTCTAGGCCAGACCGATTGGGGAAAATTAGCCTATTTCGAAACACTATGCTCATTTGGGCGCCAAAGCTTAACTTCCTAATCTTATCCCTTTAGAGACCGCTTCGGCACCCACATCCTTAACTACACCGATAACAAAAATATAAGCCAATTAAATCAATAGAATTTCTAGTACTTCTGTTTCTACCTAATTTTGCCCGTACTATATATTACTACAATAACTATTATTATATAGCGCTATATTGTACTTATTATACTTATACGTAAATATAACCTTTTTGTTTATATTTATATTTTTGTTTATTTTGTTTAGCATAGTCTATTTTTAAAAAACTATTATATAGCTTTTATAAGCTTTATAGTCGCTTTTTTTATTTTGTTTAATTAACTAGTAGCTAAAAAAATATTTTTTAAAGCTATTTATACTAAAAAAACCCTTTATACCTACTTTTAATTAATAGCTATATTTATTAAAAATAGCTACTAAAACAGCTTTTTTTTAGCTAAACTAATTTTTATAAAGTTTTTAATTTAACAAGTTTTTTAAATATTGTTTTTAAAACAAAAATATATTAGTAAAAACTATATTAAAAATAAATTAAAAAAATAAACATTATTTATAGCTTTTATAAACTTAATAATTTTAGTTATTATAAACTTTTAGCTAATTTAAAATATTAATACTGCTTTTTTTAAAGTTATAGTTATTTATAATAGCTAGCAAGCTTGTTTTTATAGCTTAAAAGTTTTTAAAAATAAATTTAGTAGTTTTTATATATAGTTTGTAGTAATAGTAAATAATAAAAGTTTTTATACTAAAATAAACTATTAATATAAATAATATATTTATATTGCTTTTATAAAAAAATTGCTATATTTTATTATTAGCTATAGCTTTATTTTATAAGCTATTTTATAATAAATTATTTTTTAAAGCGTTTTTTAAACAAAAATTTATAAAAAGTTTAAATATACTAGATTGTTTATAAGTTATAACAGTTATTTTTATATTTATATAGTTTTATAAATAAACTAACAAATTTATAAATATAAAAAAATTATTGCAATAAAAATAATAAAGCTATTTTAAAAGCTTTTATAATAAAGTTATAACTATTTATTAAATATTATTTAGCTATTTTAAAGCTTTTTTTGCTACTAAAACGTTTTATAGCAGCTTTTATTTTTTAGCCTAATAAAGCTTTTAAAAAATAAAATATTTTAATAAGTGTAATGGGTGCAACATAGGCAGAAGGTACACATACCTAATTTACCTAGTATTAGGAACTAATATTTTACTTAAAAAAAGAAAAAAAAGAAAGTCTAAAATATAAGTAGGCGTAGCTAAATATATATATATTTATATATAAGCAAAGGTATTTACTATAGCCTTAGTAAATATAATTGTACTAGTAAATAAAGCTGTAGCTATAGCTACTAGCCCTACCTGTATACCTAGCTATATAGACCGGTGTAGGTCTATAATAATCCTCCCCTTGCAAAAAGGCTCGACCCGAGTCTTTAGCCGCGTACAAAGCTTTTAAACTGTAGGTTTTATTATAAATTTACTTATATAAAAAATTAAACAGTAAATTTTTTAATTAATACTTTTAAGATTAAAAGGTTTTTTTTAGCGATTAGTAATTAGTTAGTTTTTAAAGCTTTTTATATTTTTAGTTTTTTTTTAATTAAGTTAATAGTTAATTTTATAGTTAATTTACTATTTAATATTACTTAAAACTAAAATGCCTTAATAATTTTATATTTTATATTATATTAGTTATAAACTTATTATTGTAGGCTTATTATTGTTTTTATATTTTAATATAAACTTTTTATTTTTTGTTGCTTGTAGCTATTTGTTTAATTATAATAATAGTTCTGCTGCTTTTAGGTTTTTGTTGTAAAACTTTTTAATTTTAACTAAAAAATTTTTTAAATTTAATACTAAATATTATTTATTATTATATTTTTATTTTTTTAAGCGATTTTATAGTATAATTTATAATAACGGACCTTTAA
>MU383253.1:0-40932 GCA_022495125.1 Xylaria acuta | reverse complement strand
AAAATAATAATAATAAAATATTAAATATTTATTTTTATAAATATTTAAATATTTATAAAAAATAAACTATAAATAATAAAAATAAACGGGTAACCCATTTAATTACCCTTTATTATTATTATTTTAATTATATTAACCCATTATTTTTATTATTTAATTTTTAATTTTTAGCCCCCACCTTTAAGTTTTTTAAATTATTAATTATTCACTAAAAACTTATTAAGTTAGTTTAAGTTTACTTATTAACTAACTTATTAAGTTTAAGTTTACTTACTAATTAACTTAAAACTTAATTTTTAAGTTTAAGTTTGCCTATTAATTAACTCATTAAGTTTTTATTCACTAAATTATTCACTAAATCATAACCTTGATTATAAATATAGTTATTTTTATAGCTTTATTTTAAAAGCTTTGTTTTACTTTACTAAATTTAATTTTTTAATTAAATTAGCTAAATTTAATATATAGTTATTTTTTTAAAAAGTAAATTATAAGTTAATAATAATATAATCAAATTTATAAAAGCTAAATTTATTTATATATATAAAAAGTTAAATTAAAAAATATAATAAATTGTACGCTTTATACTTTTATATATAAAATTAAATTAGTAAAATTTTATAATAATTATAGCTATTTTATATTAAATATATAATAACTTAAATAAAATTATACGGGCGCTATAAAAATTTAAATCTATAACTATAAAAAACAATAATTTAATATATATAATTTTTATAATTTAAAAAATAAATAGCTAAAATATAAGTATTATAGTATAATTAAATTATTTACGTATATAAAATTTACGTACTGCTTTATTAAATAAGCTAAAAATTAAAATTAATAACTATAAATTAATCTTTAATATTTATAATAGTTTTATTAGCTTACTGCTATAAATAAAAAATAGTTATAAAACTAAGTATAAGCTAACAAGTTAATTTTATAGCTTATTAAACCTTTACGTAAGTATTATATTTATAAACTTAAGCGACATAAATATTATAACTGTTAACCCTATTAAAACTTTTTTAAACCTTTTAAAAACCTTTACGTAAAGCTTTATTTTAAAAAGTTTAACCTATAAATATTTTACTAGCAATTCTTTTAATATTATAACTATTTAAATACTTAAAAGGCAAATAATACTTAATTTTATATATAAACAGCAATAAAAACGTCGTAAAAAACATTGTTATAAAAAATATAACTTTAAAGCATATAAAGTAAAAGTTTATAAACTACTCCTTTATAAAAAATATATTAAATTTTATAACAATATAAAAACTTAAACAAGCTTTTTATTATATATTTGTTTATATATAATATATATTTAATTTATTATATAAACAAGAACTTAAAAAAGTAGTTATAGCTATTTGCTTTAATAGTTTAAAGTATATAGCCGTATAAACATATGTATAGCTATATAGCTAGTATATATAGCTAAGTATATAGACTTTTATATATATATATATATATTTTATATATATAATAGTTTTATTTTTATACCGTAGCCTTAATAAAAGTTTTTTTTTTTTAATATTAATATATATTTCTAGAATTTACTTAATAATATAACAAGTGTATTATTATAACAAATACGTTAAATTTATTTTAATTGCTTGTTATTATAATTAAAAAATAAACTTAAAACTTAATAATATAAAAGTTAAACAAAGTAGCTAAAATGTTTATATAATACGTTAACGTAATTTATAAATAAGTTAACAATATAAATAAGTTAATAGCTTTTTAACATTTATATATATATATTGTTTAATCTTTAAATTTTTAATAATTAATTATAACCTTTTAAAATAAAGTAAATATTATGCTTATATTAACTGTTAAAAATAATAAGCTAGTTAAACAAACAAACAATAACTTTGTTATTATCCTTTACTTTTAATATAATAGTTAAGCTTATAGTTTTATACATAATATTAACAACTATAAAAAAAACTTAAATTATTTTATTATATATATATATATTAATAATAAATATATTTGCTATGTTAAAAACTAGCGTGACTTTTGTTATATATATATTTTTTTTAACTATAGTTTTAATTTTATTTAAAAAAATTAACAATTAAAGAATGTAGCGCTAATAAAACGGTATAAGTTTAACTAACTAACTTTTTCTCCCTTTGTTATAAATATAGCTAGCTGCCTTTAGCCCTTTCTTATATAATACTTTACTGCTTTATTTTCGAGCCGGCGATTTTTTAATATATAAACTAGGCTTAATTAATTTTACGTAGCGTTTAACTTACTTTTAGTTAAATTTTATGTTTATAAAACCTTTATATATTAAACTATATATATTTAAAGTTAACTTTTTTTTTTCGATCTATAAGTATTGTTACGTACGAGCGTTATATATAAGCAAATTTAAAAATAGTCCGTATTTAGTTCGCCGGTTAATCGTTACTATAAAGTCTAAAAATAAAAACAAACAAAAAATATAAACGTTATTTTTATTTATATTAACAAATAAACATATTGTTATTTTTATTAATATAATATTATAATTAATGTCTTTTATAAAGGCAAAGCTTTTAGTTAAGGTCCTATTTATATATTAATCGTAAGATAAAAAAAAAAAAAATATTATAAGTACAAAATATATATAAATAAATTTATATATGCACAAATAGCTAATCATATAACTAAAAATAGGTTTGTTAGTATATATAGGTTTGTTTTATAAGTATTATATAACAGCTAGCTATAACTACCCCCCTTTTAAAAAAAATCTTGCCCTAAAATTTAAACCTAGTACCTTTAAAAAAGTTACTATTTAGTAAAAAAAAAAATTATTTTAGGTTTTTATACCTAAGCTATTATATTATAAGCCCTTATTTTATAAAAGCGCTTTAAAATTTTTCTACAACTTATTAAATAGCGGCTTTTTAATATTGTTTTTATTTTAACCTTTTTTTTTTTTTTTCGAACGCTTTAATAGCTTTTTTTTTAATTTTAATATATTATTATTAAAATATACTTTATTAAATTTATTTTTTTCGGCTATTTTTAGCTATTTTTTAAGTTTTTTTAAAAGTTTTATTAATTTAAGGTTATTTTAATAAAACGTTAATAGTAGTTTTAGCAAGTTTTTAAAATTATTCGTTAAATATTACTAATTATTAAATTTTTATTTTTTTTAATTTATTTAATATTATAAAATTTTTTTATAATATAATTATAATATACGAATTTTTTTTATTTTTTATTTAGGATTATTTTTTTTTAATATTATTATTTTATTAGCAAGCTATTTTAATTTTTATTTAAGTAAAAAATTATTTAAATATTTTTATAGTTAATTTATATAATATAAATCGATAGCTTGCTAATTAAGCAATATTTTTAATCGAAACGTTATAAGGCCGGTTTTTTTAACTATTTTAAAATATTATTAAGTTAATAAATAATTTAGTTTATTAAAAAGTTAGTCCGTTAATTATAACTAGCGTTTTTTTATAATAAATATTTAATCGCTAACGTTAAAATTAAGTTTTTTTTAGTAGTAGTTTTTTTTTTAAATTATTTTATTTTAAGTTTGCTTTAGTATTAATTAAGCTATTTTAATATATTTTTAAATAGTTTAAGCTATTTTTTAAACTTTTTTTTAAATAAAATGTTTTTTTGCAAGCAAGTTTATTATATTTATAATATAATTTATTTAGTTATAATAACTTAGTATAAAAAACTTAAATAATATTTTATAAAACTATAAGCTTATAAACTTATATAATAAAAATATTATAGTAAAATTTATAGCTAGCAATATTTTTGCTTAGTTATTTTAATAATAATTATAAAATAATTATAATTATTAATCGAAATATTTTATTATAATTTTTGCTTATTTTATAAACTTATAATATTTTAAAAAAAAAAGTTTTTATTTTATTTTTAATATTTTTGCTAATTTATTAGTAAATATTAAAATAAACTATAAACCTTTGTTTAAATTAATTTTATTTAATAATTTAAAAATATAGAATAATTTTTTATAATATAAATAAACTACGTTTTATATTATTATTGTTTTATTATAGGGTATAAACTAAAGTAGCTTATTTAAACGGTTTATTATAACGAATATATATTTTTTTTACTTTTTATTAATAGTTATTTTTTTAAAGTTTATAACTAAATATTAAAAAAGTTATAAAAAAATAAAAATTAGTTATAAAAGTTCTAAAGTATAATTTTATAAGTTTTTAGCTAAATAGTACTTTAAACAATTATTTATATAATAGTTATAGTTAAAAGCTAATTTTAGCTATTAATATTAAATAGCAATTAATTTTTTTATTTTATTTTTATTAAAATAAACTATTATTATTTGCTTATATACTTTTTTTATAATATAAATAAGTAAATAATTAATTTTAAAAATAACTAACTATTTTTTATATATTATTAGTTTTTTATATAAAGCTTAATTTTTATTTTATTTTAATTTTACTTTAGTTTTATATATTTTTAAATTAAAAAATTGTTAGTTTTATTATAAAATTTTGTTTATTAGTAATATTTTTATAAATAAAGCGTTAATTTTAAAAATAACGTTTAATATATATATAGCAAAAGTTTTAGCGTTAGCTTATATAAAAAAAAATTTTTTTAATAAAAATTTTAGTTTATTTATTAGTTTAAATATAGTTATATATTATTAGTTTTTTATTTTATTTTTTTAAGTACGTAAATTTTTTTATTTTTTTAATAATATATTTATTACTACGTTTTCCGAGCTAGGTTAAAACATAATAAAAAAATTATATTAAGCTATTAGTTCGGCTTATTTAGCTTAACGAAAGTTTAATTTTTATTTTGTACTAAAATATTTTAAAGTTTAATAATTAATAATAATTAAAAACGGTTGTTTTTTTTAAAATTTAATTAATTTTAGTTTTTAGTACTTTAATGCTTTAATAACCGCTAATATTTTTTTATTAAAAACTTTATAATTTAATTCTATATTATATAAAGTTTTAAAAAAAAAAGCAATAAAATACTACTAGCTATTTTTTTTTTAAAATAAATATCCGGCTACTACGCTATTTAAAGCGTTTATTTTAACCTATATTTTTTTATTAAAATTAAAATATAATAAAATAAAAGCGCTAATTAGTCGATTTTTTAGTTCGTTAAAAGCTTTTTACTATTTTTTTATTAATTTAAATAAAGCATTTTTTTTAATTAAACTAAAAAAAAATTTAGCTATATAGTTATACTTTAATATAAATTATTTATAAAAGTTATAAAAACTTATAAACAATTATATATTTTTTATTAAAACAAGCTTTTTTTAGTTTTTTATAGCCGAAACTTTTTTAAAATTAAAATTAATTTTATTTTATTTTATAATAAAGCTTAAATATTTAGTTTTAAAAACGTAAAATTTATATTTTTTTATATTAGTTTATAGTTTAACGTTTTAAAAATATTTTAAAACTTTTATAACGTATATTTAATATTTTTTTAAATTATTAAAAAAAATTAAAATATTATTAATATAAATATTATAAAAATTATTTAAGTATTTTTTTAGCGTACTATTTATATACTTTTAAAATATAGCTAGTTTATTAAACAAGCTAAATAGTAAAACTATATATTTAAAAAATTTATATTTATAAAAGAGATAGTTTAAGTAGTAAAATAAAGCTTAATTAAAAGGAAAGGAAAGGGTGTCTTATAAACAAATCTACGAAGTGGATATATTTACGAGCATACTCTATATGCTAAATAGCTACTAACTAATAGTTGTTGTTAAGTAGCAGCCCTGTAGAGCTGCCCCTAATAATAACGCCTTTATTTATAGCTTAAACCTCCTAGGGGTTTATATTAAAATGCTAGGCTATAAAAAAGCTTTTAATAACTTTATTAGTTTAACGTAATAAATTAAGTAAATATATATATATATATTTTTATATTTTAAGTGTAGCTTTTTTTATTTTTTGTTTTTTTTGGTAATATTTGCTTATTTATATTTTTTTTATTTGCTTTAAATATTTTTTCGGATATAGTTTTTTTTGCTAGCGTTATTTTTATATTAAATATTATTTAAGCTAGTTTTTTTGTTATAAACTTTTATAGCTTTAAACTATATTATATTAGCTTTTTAATTTAATTTAACAGGATATTTTTAAAAAATTTAAGCTTTTTATAAATTACTAGAATATTATTAAAAACAAATAAAATTATTTTATAAAGTTTTTTTTATAAGCAAAAAGCTAACTAGTTATTTAACGAAAGCTTTTTTATATTTTTTAAAGGTTTTTTTAGATTGTTTAAATTAAAACGTAGTTTATATTGCTGTTAATATTTATTAATAAATTTTTATAAATAACGTAAATTATGTTTAAAGTTTTAATAATTATATTTATAATTTTAACCTTTTTATTTAATTAAGTAATCGAAACTGTTTTTTTTTTTTTCGATTTAAGCGGTATTTTAATATAATTTTTATTTTATAAATATTGTTTTTTTATTAAAGTTTTAATCGGCTTTAATTAGTTTTAATAAAAGTACGGTTTATTTAAACAGATTTTTATTGCTTTTTATTAGTTATAATTAGGCTATAAATATAACTAAATAAATATAATAATAATTTAAAAAATTTAGTTCGTATACTAAATTACTAACTTTTTATTTAACTATTTAAGGTTTAGTACGCTGTTATAAATATTTTTTTAAGGGTTTGCTAAGTAAATAATAGCTGTTATATAAATATAATAATATTTTATTTTTAAAAAAAAATTTTAATATATAATACTTACTATTAAATTATTTTTTTATTTATATTATAGCAAAGTTTATAGCTAATTTAACGTTTTATTATAAATAATTATATAAAGCTTATACTTTTTAAAAAATATATATATTTATTTAATTTATAAATATATTTAAAAAGCTAAATAGTTTAAAGCTAAATAATTATTTATAAAAAGTAAACTACGTAAATTATATATATATAAAATTTAAATTTTATTATAAAGTAAAAATTAGTTTAATTTAGTTTAATTCGAAGTATATAAAATTATAATAATAAATAGTAAGTTTTACTATTTAATTTTTTTGTTTTAATAATTTGTTTTTTTAAAAATAATATATAGTTATTATTAATAGTTTAGTATTTAACGTTTTTTATATACTTTTTTAAAAATTAAAAATAAACTTATAGTTATAATCGGAAATAATTTTTTTTAAAATATTTTAATTATTTAGTAAAAGTTATTAGGTTAAAACTATAGCCTATTTTTTAGCTATATATTTTTTATTTTTAAAAATAAAAAGCGTCCGTTTAAACGTATAATATAATACTATTATTATATAATTATATTATTTATAGTAAAATTTGCTATTAAGCTGCTATAAGGTGTTTGTTAATTTAATATATAGTAATAAAAAAATAAAATTAATCGCAATAGTTTATATTAATAGTATGTTTTTAAAGCATATTAAGCGAAAGTTATTAATTAGCTTTAGTTAATTAGTACGATTAAAATTATAATTTAAACAATATTTATAATATTTTTTAACTAACTATAACTTATAATAAATAAAATAAGGTTCGAGATTTTTTATTATATAATCCGGGCTAAAATAATATTTTTTATTATATACTACTTAGAATATTTGTTTATATATAGCGTATAAAACGTAAAATTGTTTAATTTTTTTATATATATTATATATTAATTTATTGGTTATATAAAACGGGTGCTTAGGCTTAAAAAAAACGGAAACGTTTTTGTTTTTACGTATATAGTTATAGAATTTTTTATAATAAAGCTTATTAAAGATTTTTTTATACTAGTAATTTATTTTATAAGCTAGCTAAAAGTTATATTTTTACGTATTATTTATAACTATTTCCGCTATATATTTAACTATATTTTATATAAAGTTTAATATAGCTAGGTTTTTTAATTGTTTAAGTTTGCTCGATTTATTTATAGCGTTTTATATAACGCTTAGCTAGCTAAAAGCGTTCGGTATATAATTAAGACAACTTAGTAAATAATATATTTAAAAATTATATTATAATAAGTAAACAAACAAATTAACTAGTTAATTGTTAGCGTAATTAGTAGTAGTTATATTTAATATAGTTTAATTAATAATATTTTTAATAAATAAATAATTAGTTAGTATAATAATAGGGCGTTTATTAAAATAAATAACAATATATAACTTTTTTATAGCTTATATAAAGCAAGCTATTTTTTATTTAAAAAAACTATACTTTATTTTTGCTTACAATAAATATTAGCTAAAATATATTATAAGCTTTATTTATATAAATAGTATAAGCGTATTTAACGTTTAGTTATATTTATATTTTATATAAAAAATTATAACTTTAAATTTTTTTTTAAAATATCCGTTAACTTAAAAATAAAAAGTACGGTCGAAATTATAATATTAAAGCGTAGTTTTAAAATATATAGCGTTTTATATAGCGTAAAAAAAAGCTAATTTAGCTAATATTAAGTTATAATATATAATATAAACATAATATTTATAATAATTTAGGTTTTTTATAATTAGCTTGTTTTTTTACTAGCTTTTAATAAATAAAAATATTTTCTATTTTTATAAAAGTTCGGCTAACTATATATAATATAAAATAAGGTTATAAAAAAATCCGCTTGCGCTAAAATATTATTCGAAAGCTTATAAATTTTTAAAAAACATAAGTTATTTAAACGTTTAAATATATTCGGCTATTATAAATATATTTAATATATTAACTTAAAACTTAAAAAGTTTTATAGAAAAATATTTAATAAATAATTTTTTTAAAAATATAGCAATATTTTTTATTTAAAAAAAACCGAAAATAATATTTAAATATTATATATATTTTTTATAAATATTAAAGTAAATAATAACGTTATTAATAAAATAATAATAAAAATAAAAGTAAAAATAAAATAACTTATTTATAAAACGTTAAATATAACTAAAAAAATTATAATAGCTTATAAAAGCTATATTTAATTATTTTATTTTTTATAAACTAATAATTATAAACTTATTTTAATAGTTTAAGTAAACTTAAAACTAATAAAAAAATTTAGTTATATTAATATAAATAATATATTTTTTGCTATATAAACTGCTAATTATTTTATTTTATAAAAAGAAAAAATAACTATTTAATACTACAATTTTATTAAGTTGTCGGAAATTAATAACTACTTAGTTTTTATTTATTCCGTAAACTTTTTTTTAAATAATAAAGATAAAATATACGAATAAAATTACTTTGTTTATTTAAATTATATAACTTATTTTATAAAGCTTATTATACGTTTTATTTAAAACTTATATATTTTTATAACTAAAAAAATAAACTTTTATATTTAATTTAGTTTTTTACTAATTATTAATAAAAAAAATTTTAATTGTTATTTTTTTAATATATTTATTTTATTTTTATTAACTTAAATATTATAAGCTTTAATTATTTTAGTAAACTTAGCTACTTTTAATATTTTTTTAGCGTAAATATAAATTTTTTTTTGTTATATTTTTTAATAAATTTAATAGCTTTTTAATATTTAAAGTAGCGTATATTTTCGCTACTTTCGGTTTAAAAAAATTTTCCGGTAATAAAATATAAGGTTTAGCTAATAATATAGTGCTAATATTTATAATAATATTAAATATAACGTTAATAAAAAGAATATTTATAAAGTTTATATTTTTTATTATATTTAAAGCTATAGAAAATAAGTTAGTATTAGTAGCGTAAACGTTAGTTTTACCGTACGTTATTATAAAGGTTATAATAAATAAGTTTAAGTTTGTTAACTTTTTTATATTTATTACTAACGTAAGGATTATATTAGTAGCAATAATAGTAATAATAAATAATATATTAAATTTAGCGTTTATTATTATTATTAAGTTTGTAGTAGTTAGTAAACTAAAGCCTACTATTTTAGCTAATAAAACAATAAAAGCCGTTGTTATAATCGCGATAGTTTTTATAGCTAATTTTTATAAATTAATATAATAGCTACTATTATAATTTTTATAAATTTAGCTTAATTTAGTACTTTTGTTTATTTTAACTAAAGCTTCGGCTATATTTATAATAAGTATTATTTTAGGTATTTTTATATTTATTATAATATTTAAAATATTTTTATAAATTGCTATAAAATAAAAATTGTAGTTAGTAAATAAAAGCTTATATTTAACTTATAAGTATACGCTTTCGCTAGCCGCGAAAATAATATTATATTTGTTTATAACTTTACGTACGTATTTATAGCTACGTACTAACACTTCGAAGCTAATAAAAAAATTATCGAGTTTTTTAAATATAATTATTTTATTTAAATAGTTAATAATAGTTTTATATAGGCAGAAAAAATTATTGCTAATAAATATTTTTAGCTATAATTTTTTATTTATTATTTTTTTTTTTTTTCGTACTTTATAATTTTAGGTTTTTTATATTTATTTATTTTTTGCATATAAAACTTAAATTTAGCTTATTTTATTATTTTAATATATATATTTTTAACTATAAAAACTTGTTTGTTTTTATTTTTTATTATATATTTTATTGTTTTTAAATATTTATAGCTAACTATAGTATTATTTATATTTAGGTCGGCATATATTTTAATATTTAATTCTATAAATATAGCGTAAGCTTTAAAATAAAAGTATATATAGCTAAAATATAAAACTTTGTTATATTTATTAGTATTAAATGCTTTAGCAACAAGGACTTTTTTATCGGGAACTTTTATTTTATTTTTACGTAATATTGTTTTATTAAGCGTAAATATTTAAGGTTTTTTTATTTTGTTTGCTTTAGCTATTTTATACGATTTAAAATATTTAAAGAGCTTATTGCGCGAAAGTAATATTTAAAAGTAGTATTTATAAATATATTGTTTAAGGGCTAAAAGCAAAAAAATATTTATATATATTATACGTTTTAATTTAATATATAGTATATATTTATATATATATAGGCTAAAAATACTAGCTAATTTATACGTTTTATAATATTTATAGTAAGTAAGGTTTAAACTAAAAATATAATAAAATATATTTTTACTATAATAACTTTTATTGTTTTTATATTATAAGTTATATTTTTTATTAAATTGTTTGCTATTAATAAAATAAACGCTTTAGTATTAATTATTATAACGGTTATTTTAATATTTATTATAGCTACAATTATATTTTCGATCGCGATTACAATTATGTTTTCGGTTGCAGCTTCGGTTACGTTTTTTGTTTTACGCGCGGTTATAGGTTTAATTACGATTATAATTATAGTTGTAATTTTTTTTACAATTACAATTGCTTTTTTAATTGCGGTTGTTTTTATAGCATTTATTACAATTATTATTTATATAACAATATCGATTGTTTTAATAGTAGTTTTTACTATATTAATAAAATTTATTTTTTAAACTTTAGTAGCTATTATTAAATCGGCATATTTATTAATAATTTAAATAATTTTTTTGTTAAAAAAAAAGTTGCGAAAATCGTACGGTGTTTTTTTTAAAATATTCTTTTTTTAGTTTAACGTTTAAATAATACTGTTTAGCTTTTTATTTAAATTTATACTATATTTTTTTAATTTTTTATATATATTAATTTAAAGTTTTTTTATTTTTTAAAGCTTTAATTTTATTTAAAATCTTTTCGTTTTATTAATTTTAAATATTTTTTATAATATTTGTTTAATTAAAATTGTTATATTTTAATATTTTATTTATACGCGTATATTTTAGCTTACGTTAAATATATTATATAATAATATATTAATTTTTAGCAATATTACGAAAAATTAAACGTTTTTTAAAAAACTTTTTTATAGCTTAGCTAGAATATATTTTAAACTATTTTTTTAATTTAATAAATATTTTGTTTAATTTTACTTTATGTTAAATATAACGATTATTAAAGTTAACTTTGTTGTTTTATTATAGTAAAGCAAAACTAGTTATAAAATAATCAAATAAGCTTAAAATTTAGTTTATATTAAATACTTTTATACTTTTATATTTAAATATTGTTTAAATATATAATATAAACATATATATGTTCGTATAAATAATATTTTTTTTATTTACCATTATTTTATAATTTTTTAGGTTATTTTATTCGAAGTTAAAAACTCCGATATTTTCGCGTTTAATTTTATAAATACTTTTTTTTATAAATAAAAAAAACAAAGTAACTTTTTATAGCTAGCTATAATTATTATTATTATAGCGTTAGTTATTATTGTTTTTATTGTTGCTTAAATTATTATTATTAAAAAAATTATTTTTAGCAACGTTATATTTTTTATATTATTAAAGCTTGTTTTTACAACTTAAAATAAAAAAAATATATATATTAGTTAAAAAATATAAAAGTTTCGATAAACTTTTTTCGGTTTAATTAAATATTATTTTTTTATAAGCTTTTTAATTAAAAGTAAAGTTTAGTTTAATATTGTTTAAAATATAGTATTATTATTTTTAATATTTTATAAAAGCTGCTAAATTTATATTTATTTATTAAATAAAGTTAAGCTATAAGTTTATAGCTTATATATTTATTTTTAACGTAAATATTAATAAATTTAGTTTGTTTATTTTTATATTAATTGTTTATTAATTATTTAATAAAAAATTAATAGTTTGCTAGTTCGGTTCGATTTTAAAATTTTTAAAATTTTAAAGCAAATTTACGCTTAATATTTTTAATATAGCGCGCTTTTTTAAAAAAGCGCGTTTATTTTTTAATAATAAATTTATTATATTATCTAATAAATATTTTAGTATATATTAAAATAGTAATAAATAAAATATTTATAAGCTATACTATAAGTAGTAAAGTAAACTGCGGACAAACTAATAAAAAATATAATATATTTTATATTAAGCTTAAGGTATTAAAACTTTATTTTTGCTTTTTATATTTTATAGGAAAAATAAAATTATAAATTGTTTTTTATTTTAAGCTTAAAATATTAAAACGTTATTTTTATTTTTTATATTTTATAGTATTTTATAGCGTACTAAAACGTTAGCTATAATAAAAATAATTTATAACGTTTATAAATAAAATATAAAAATATTTTATTAAGCTTGCTTTTAGTATACTAAAACGTTAGTTTATTAATAAGTTTTTATAAAGTATATAAAAAATCGGCACTAAAAATAATATTTAATAATAATATTTGCTTTAATAAGTATAATGTTTTAAGTTATAGCTTAATCGGATACAAGCTGCTAGCGTAAAATATACATATAATTGCTGCTATAAAAATTAATATTTTTTAACTTTAAAAAATTAAAAAAACAATAGTTTTTAGTATAGTTTAATATTTATAATAAAACTACGTAGTAAAGCACTATTTTAAAAAAAATAGTTTAAATAATAAAATAAAGCTTAATTAAAAAGAAAAAAAAAGATATTTTGCAAACAAATCTACGAAATAAATATGTTTACGAGCATACTCTGTATGCTAGGTAGCTACTAACTAACAGTTGTTATTAGGTAGCAGCCCTGCAGGGCTGCCCCCAATGGCAACGCCTTTATTTATAGCCTAAACCCTTTAGGGGTTTGTATTAAATTAGTTTTAAACGTTATTAAATTTTTATTATTTAAATATATATAGATTTAATTAAATGTTTATTATATATTAATTTTCGTAAAAATTTTAGCTTTAAAAATTTAAACTAACGTTTTTTTAATTAAAAGTATTAAATAGCGGTTTTTTTTTATTAATAGGTTAATTTTTCGGTAATTTATATAAAATTATAACTTTTTATTTGTTTTAAAAACAAACAAAACTAATAATATAAAAAAAACACTATTAAATTATATAAAACCTTTTATAAGTTTTTAATAATATATTCTTTTATTGTTTTTAATTTTTTTAAAAATATATAATATAATAAATTATTTATAAAATTATTTTAGTTTTTTTTAGGTATAAATTTAATATAATAGTTTATAGCGCGGTTTAAAAATAAAATATTTAAATCTATTTTATTAAATATTTTTAATAAATATTAGTACTTTTTAAGTATTTTTTTTTATACTTTATATATTAATTTTTTTTTTTAAATATATTAGCTTTTTTTTTATTTTAAATAATTATATTAATTTTATTTATATTAATAATATAAATTTAAATTTTTTACCGTAACGTTATTTATAAAAAAAACATAGCTTTAATAATTATAATATTTATAATTAGTTAATGTTTATATTACTTTATAGCATTTTTCCGTAGCTAATAAAGCTTTTATAAGTTATATTTTTAAGTAAATTTTATTAGTAAAAGTATAAATACGTTATAAAAGTTTGCTTAAGGGTATATTTTTTTTTTAGCTAATTGTTTATTTATTTTTATAACCGCTTTTTTTTAATAGTTTATTTAATAAATACGCTTTCGGATATATTATATTAAATTTATTAATAAAATTTAATTTTTTTTTAAATATAAAAAAATAAACAAAACGTAAAATTATAACTTTTTAAAAAAATATATAAAATAACGTTTTAATTTTTTTTGCTTATTAGTAAAGTTTAACGTATTATTTTATTAATTAAAAAATATTTTTAGTAAAAATATATAGTTTTTATAACGTAAATTAAAAAATATATTATATATTTTATAAAAAATTCTTTTTATAATAATTTTATATTTTATTTAAACTATAATTAAAAATATTTTTTTAAATATTTTTTTTTAAAGCTAAAAATTAACTAGTAGTATTTTTTTAATATATTAATATAATTTCGAGTTATATTTTAAAACTTTTTTTCCGTAAAATTAGTTTATAATTATAGCTTTTAATTAAATAATTATACGTTCGGCAATTTTAATATTTTATTTTTATATTAATAAAGTATCCGTATATAATAAATATTTTTTTATTAAATACTATATTATACGTTATAAAAAAAAAAATTTTTTTTAAATAAAAAATTAAAATTTTTTTAATATTATTAATAACTATACTTGCTAATATTTTTTTTAAAAAAAAGTTTATAGTTTTTAAAATTAAACTTTTTTTAAAATTTTGTTATTTTTTTCGATGTTTTTTTTATTTGTTGCTTTATATTAAACAAATAACGTAATAAGTTATATTTTTTTATTTTAGTATTTTTATTTATAATAAATAAAATATTTGCTTTTTTATATTAAACGTTTTATTTTTATAAAATTTAAATAAAGCTATGCTTTATTTAATATTATAGCGGTAGGTTTAAAGTTATTTTTTTTTATAAAAGTTTTTAGTTTATTATTTTATTAGTAAAAGTTATAGTTTTTGTTTGCTTTTTTAATTATTAATATTTATTTACGTTATTTATTTTTAGCATTTATTTTTATTAAGTTATAAGCTAGTTGTTTAATATATAAAGCTAAAGTTTTAAAATTATACTTTAAGTTAAAATATTTATTTAAAACTTAATTTTTTAAATAGGTTAAAAAATAAAAATAAAACTTTTTTTTTATAAAGTTTTAGCTAGTATATATTTTTTAGCTAAACGTATAAAAAATTTTTTAAAAATTTAAAATTGTTTTAATATTTTTAATTTAAGTTTATTTTATTTTATATAAGCTTTTTTTTTTTTGTTAAAGTTAGAATATTATTGCTTTAAATATTTTAATAAATTTTTTAACGTTATAATTTGTTTAAAATAAGCTTTATTAAAATAAAGCTAAAAATTTTTAGTTATAAAACTATTTAAATAAAATTTAATATTAGTTATTTTAGCAATATTATCGTTAAATTAATTGTTATTTATTTTTAAATAGTTAGTTTAAGCTTAAAACTAAACGTTAAAGTTTACTTTATTTTTTTTAAGTTGTTATAAAAAATAGTTATGTTAACTTTTACGGACTTTTTTTGTTTTTTTTTGCCCGAAATAGTTAAAAAAGTATTTTTTTAATTATAAAATATAAAGTTTACAATAAGTTAATTAAATTTACTAACTTTGTTTTTTTTTTGTTTTAGTTTTTTTTATAGTTTAATAATTTATTTTTTTAAAATATTAGCTTAGTTATTATATTTAATATATAATTATTTAATAGCGTTTATAACGTTTTTAAAATTAATATTTGTAGCTACTGCTTATTAATAAAAGTTTTAAGCTATTATATTCTATTTATAAACTAATAAAGCCTAAGCTTTTATTTTTTAAAATAAAGCTTTGCGATTTTTATTATAAGCGTTATTAAAAGCTTTTTAATTTATTAAGCTATTAAAGTTTAAAAAAACGTTTTTTTTAATATCTATAATAGCTTTAAAATAAAAATAAAGTTTGTTATTTCGAACGTTTAATCTTATAAAATATTAAATAAAATGTTTTTATAGCAACTTTTTTAAAATTTAATATTATTAGCGTAGTTAATTTTAAACTATTTATAAATAAAAAAATATAGTTTTTTAAACGTATTTTAAAACTTGTTTTTATTTTTATTATTTTAATTTTAACTTATTGTATAGCTAGTAAAAAATACTGCTAAAGCAAGTTTTAAAAAAAATCGTCGCTAAAACTTGTTAATAAAAAAGTTCTTTTTGCCGTAAAAAAAAAAGTTAATTAAGTTGTTAAAGTTAAATCTAACTTTTTTACGTATAGTTTTTTAAGCTGCGTAAGCTGCTATAATAGTATTATTATTTCGTACTATTTCGCGGGTAATATTATATTAAAAATTAAAAGTTTGTAAATTTAACAAAATATTTATTAAGATTTAATTCGGTCGGAATTAGCTAGCTATAAAGCAAATAACAAAGGTTAAATATAGTTTAAAATAAATTAATAATTTAATTAATTATTAAATTTAGTTGTTTTAATCCTACGATTATTACAATTAATATTTTTTACAAAAACAAAGCTTTTAGTTAGGGTCCTATTTATATATTAATCGTAAAATAAAAATAAAAAAATATTATAAGTATAAAATATATATAAATAGATTTATGTATACACGGATAGCTAATTATATAACCAAAGGTAGGTTTGTTAGTGTATGTAGGTTTATCCTACAGGTGTTATATAGCAGCCAGCCGTAACTTATAGCTTATAATAAACAAAGCTAAGCTAGTTTTAATTCTAGCTTAAAAAACAATTAAGCTAAAACTAGTTACTTTGTTAAACAAAAGCTAATAGCTAAATTTAAACCAATAGTCATTTTATATAAAGTGTAAAATAACAACTAAATGTTTAACCATTACGCCATTAAGCTTTATATATATATAATTTATTTATATATTAATTAATAACTTTATTAATATTAATAAAAATAACTTTAACTTTTTTTATATATAACTATATAAAAAAATATTAAAATTTATATTAATTTTCAATAAAAAAAGTGATTTTATAATATATACATTAAATATTTTAAATACTTTTAAATTATAAATTAAATAATTGTTTATATGATTTTTTATAATATATATTATATTTAGCACACTTTTAAAAATAAAAGTCCTACAATATATAGTATATTATACAAAAAATCTACAAAAAAAAAGAAAAGAAAAAAAAGGGAAAAAACTAGCTGTATAAAATCCACCTAAGTATATATGTGGTGTGTGTAAGGTAAGGCTATAATGGGGTGTAAGTGTAGTGGTTAATACATAGCGTAGTCACTAGCTAAGCCATGCATAAACCATTAATCTATAACTATATATATATAAATAACTTATAGCAAATATTTTATAAAGGGTATTTAATAAAAAAAGTTTAAAGACGTAGTTAAGTTAAGTAAATAATTTAAATGTTTATAAAATATATTATTTATTTATTAAATAAAGCTTAATATATGTTTTTATTATAATATGTTATTATAACTAATTATTTATTAAATTTTATAGTTAAAAAAATATTAAAACAATAACGTTAACTAATAACTTTTAGCTAACAACGTTTTTTTAAACTTTGTTTATATAAACAATATTTATAAATAGTTTAATACTTAGTTAAAATAACATTAAAACGTTTTTATTTTAACTATTATTAAAAATTACCTTTTTATAAAAGGTAAAAAAGTGTAATAATAAAAAACCCTTTTTATAACGTGTTTATAACAAAAAACCCTTTTATAAGTTAAGGCCTTTTTTATTAAAGGATATATAAAAGTGTTAACTTATTAAAAAATAAAACACATTATAATTTTTATTATAATAAAGCTTTAAACAACTAATATTTTAATACTTTATATTAAGGTTTATATTAAAATTAACTAGTATTTTTAACAATAGCTTACAGTGTAAATAATATAAGCAATATAAATAAATAAAGTTTAACGGCTTAACAAGCAATATTTTAAGCCGCTAACAGTTTATAAAGTAGTGATAATATAATAAAAGCGTAATAATAACATAAAAATAATAGGAGTTAATAATTAAATAATAGATTCAAATAACTAGAAAAAAGAATTTAAGCTAGCTTGCTAGCCTACCTAGGTAGCTAAAGAATTAACAATCCTATATAAGTGTTTGCTTTACTAAGTAGTTATAAAAGCTAAAGGGCCCTACGAAGGTACACCCTTTGCTAGCTCAAGTTGGGCTGTTGGCGGTCCGAAATACTGCCTGCTGGCCGTTAGACCCTACCTACTTATATTGCTTATGCTATTTGCACTGTAGGCTATTGCCAAGATACCAGTCGTCGTAGGAAGGTAGAAGTGTTTCAAGTTGTGCTGGGCCATTATTGGGCTGCATAAGGACTCCTGAATCTTGCATGTGTTAATACTACTCATGTAAGTTACTGCATGTCATATCCCAGGTACCCATATGCACGATGCGGTACATTTGGCAGCCGATGGACAGCATGTGCCTCCAGCTGAAATCACGAGGGACAATCACCCAGCGGCAAATGGTCCTATAATTTCCAGAACACCCCCTCTGAGAGGCCAGGTACTCCTGTCCCAGGGTTCTGTCTTCCTATTTGCTCAATCCAACGTTCGGTAGCCCCGAGATGGCGTTCTGAATACGTCCAGTCACGACGCCACGGAAACCACACCGTGGGATTTAAACGTGCACACATTTCGTCTCTACCGCAAAAGAACTCACTCACGTCAGGGCACTCAATACCGAGACGGAAATGAAACCTAGTCCGACTGGGAAGCTCCCGCACGTCGGCATTGTTGGGGCAGGTGTCTCTGGTCTTCGCTGTGCCGACATCCTCTTATCGCACGGGTTCAGAGTTACAATCCTTGAGGCCAGAGATCGGATAGGTGGCAGGGTACGTCATGGGAACAAAAGATGAGCCACCTCGAACGGCAATGACCTGACAACATGCACATCATAGATATGCCAGTCCGACGAGTTGGGTTACACGGTTGACACGTACGTCTTGTTGATTACCGCCCATATCATGTGACTAACTCGAGAGCATGTATAGCGGTCCGAATTGGATTCACACATGGGGCAGCGGTGAAACCCACCCGATTTGGAAACTTGCCCTGGAGACCGGCACTCCTCTGCACCACTGGAATGAGAGGCAGCTCATATTCGATTCCGCCGGTCTGCCGTTGCCGGAGGAGCAGGCGAACAGACTCTCTACCCTTCTCTGGGATATCATCAGCAAAGCCTTTGAGACTAGTGCGGCCGCGAACGAGCGGGACGGTGGGAAAAGCATTCCTAGCGAAGAATCTCTATATGATTTTGTGAGGACAAGAGCAAGAGAAGATGTACTGGACAACGATGAAAAAGAACTTATCATGCAGATGAGCGAGATGTGGGGTGCGTATGTGGGCGAGCCTGTTTGGAAGCAGAGCCTGAGGTTTGCCTGGATGGAGGAATGCTGCGGAGGAGGTAAGGATCCACGTATGGGAGATTGGTGGCAAGCCACTCGCTGACCGTGTCTAGAGGAGATGTTTGTCGAGACCAACCATTCAGCCATTCTAGATAGCATCGCCAAACTTTCCAGGGAGCAAGCGGAGACCCTTCTTAGCACAAGGGTTGTTTCTGTGCAAACGTCGGAACGGAGGCTCCCGGGGCAGAAGGTAGAGCTAGTTACTGATGAGGGAAGCACTTATCAATTTGACGAAGTTGTCGTGACGATTCCGCTGGGGTGGCTGCAGAAACACCCTGACTGTTTTCGGCCATCTTTACCGCCGAGGACGAGCGCCGCAATCAGCAACCTGAAGCTGTCCCAGCTGGAAAAGGTTTTCATCACCTTTCCTTCAGCGTTCTGGCTGACGGACGCGGGGGGGTTCCCTAGTTATACAAACTGGCTTACGCCATCGTATGCCGAGGAGACGAACCCCAACAGATGGCCACAGGAGGTTTGGAATCTGGCATCCTTTGCGGCACCTAACAAACATCCTACTCTCTTGTTCTATCTTTACGGTGATTGCTCGCGATACATCGTGAGCTCCATACATGGCAAAACGAGAGAAGACAAGTATGGGTTCCTCCAATCGTTCTTTTCTCCTTATTACTCCCGGCTCCCAGGGTACAGCGCGGAGAATGAGGCTTGCCGGCCAACGGCCATCCTCGCTACCGAGTGGCTTAAGGATGACCTATGCGGGAATGGGAGCTACTGTAACTTCCAGGCTGGGATCGAGGATGCCGACAAGGACGTCCTCGCCCTTCGGGATGGTTGCCCAGAGAGACGACTGTGGTTCTGCGGAGAGCATGCTGCTCCTTTCGAAGAATGTGGAACGGTGGCTGGTGCATATCTCTCAGGGGAGTCGGCCGCAATGAAGATTGTCACGATGTACGGTGATAGCTCATGAAAGACGAATGGGCGAAGGTAGTTCACATATACCGAACCCTCTAACCCGAGACTAGGAGCTCTCGGAGAAAGAAATTATGTAGAGACCAGTCTAGAGCGTATTGTTACTCATTTCGAGCTATGGGCCGGGCCGAACACAAAGGCGATCACGGCGGAGTTAGAGTGCTTACTTACCTAGTAAAACCACGTGCTTGACACGATGTAGGAGATCGACGAGTATACCAGACTAGTAAGCAAAAGTGACTCATTAGACGCATCGAGGTGAAGCTTTGGAGTAGAGCGCAGTAAGAATGCAGGCCCGAATATCGAGCGATTTGGGTGATGCAACTTAGCTCCACCTGTGGACATATATGTAGTTTATAGGTATAGATACATCGCCATTGACATCGACGTGGGGGAGCGTCTGTAAAGTATATTCATTCCTCCCGTTGCCTTAGTGCATGGCACTCGAGTTTTAACTCAGATTAGCGAAAATCCTATGTATATACGCGATAGAATCTTTCGGTATCACAAAATGCCAGACGAGGTAGCGGGTCAATCCTTGAACCTCACACCGGGGTCTGGTTTGTGGCTTCACCGGCCAAAATTCGCGTCCACTGCGCTGGAATCGCAACGTGGACACCCTCAACGTCGAGGGTTCGAGACGTCGCGGCTCTAAATAAGAATACATACAGTAGTACTTTCAGGCTCGGTGGCGTCGGAGCGTAAAGTCTTGCCTCGGCTACAACCTAGGACTTGCAGCAACGCTATACAGTACGAACAGTAAGTGGAAAATAAAGATTATAGAATAGTAAGCACCCAGCCAGACTCCATCATCGGTGTGCGTTGTCGTCGTAGGGTGGCTACGAACGACAACGCCCGCACAAGTATGAGACAATTTGCCCAAGTACCGACGAACCCCTCATGGTCGAGAACGACGACCGTCCTTTAGCTGGCTTTGGATAATTTGTATGATAGCGCCATAACGATGCCGCCTACAAATTCACCGGCACATGAAGTGGCAGACCATTGGGCTGGTGGAGGCGTGCACTGGTTAGGAGGGTCTCGGAGATGTCCAACGTGGGATCCTAAAAATAACAAGAGCATCAAAAGGCCTGGAGGCTACGCCAAGACACGCCAGTGGCTGGGTAGTTTTCTCGGGATTCTAGTGTAGTGGTTTGGAAGTTGGCATAGTGGAGGAGCCGTGTCGGAGTTAGGTTGTCCTTTTCTTCGCTTTCCGGGATCCTAGAAGCCATACACTACCGTATAGTTCTTGGCCCATAATATTTAAGGTTAAAAGGTGGGTATGTGGTCAAGGGTCAAGGGGGGGCATGTCGTGGCGTCTCTGTCTCGGGGATGTAGAGGCTACAGATGATTGGAGGAGGAGAGATGAGATGGGGCATCCCGCGTGGTTCATGTTCATGCCCGCGGCTGTCGAGTTCGTATGGTAAGTGCCTGTTGGTTAGATTACTTACTACTGAGCACAGTATTCAGCAGCCCGCTGCAATGATGCAATACAGTACTACTTTACAATGCGTCGGCCTAGGCGGTAGGCAATCGATATATCAACAGATATAGACCCGATTTGCTGCTGGCGTACTGACCGTGGGATGGACACCCCGCGAGGCCGCAGCGGTATATGCGCAGTTGGGGGCACGCCGTAGTAATTAGGATAGTAAAAGAGCCGAAACGAATTGTGACTTGTGATTATACTAACCTGGTTAGAATGTGGTTTTGATACTAGTCCCCTGTGCACCAGATATAGAAATATCTCTACGTGGTACATTTCCGCCTAAGACAATCACCCTCACCAGCCTTGCCAAACAACCGTGTAGATACAGTAGATTAGGTACATGCCCAGGGGCCGTAATAAGCCGTGTGCTGTAGTGTAGACTAGGTTTACATGTGTACTAAGTACGAGGGGGTTTTAACGTTATCCCCAGATTTCGCTTGAGAGGAGGATCCCAGCCAAGTTAGCCAGAGGAATCCCTCATCTCGCTTTCTCGGGAAAGAAGAGCTGACCCTGACCGGCTTTGGAGTCTCCCCCCCATGCTGTAAGTCCATGATAGGCAGCATTTCGCTGCTTAGATCTTGAGGCCAACGGCCATCAGCACAAAACGGCATATACCCCGACATATCACATCCCGATCGTGCCCTCAATCAGTGCTCAAACCGTGAAGTGCTGAGGTTCTTAGTACGCACCGTAAAGTAAGCGTGAAAACTACTACGTACACTACAGCACCAATGGATAATGATATATCTACTGTATTTTAATACACTACGTACAAGGCATACCATGCAGTTATAACCCGACACTATATACTACAGTATGTACTGGTATCCCTGTCAGGTCCGCCACATCATATCCTTGTTACAGGCCCACTCCCCCTTTATACTAGTACACTCTGTATCTGCACTACACCAGCTAGTGCAAAGCTCTTCTTCGCCTGTCACTTGTTGGGCGTGTTGGTCAAGGGGCCTGATGCACACGTTTTTCCTGCAGGAACCTCTTACCAGTAAAGGCTTATTACTTGGTGGGTAGATATTCGGGGAACAGCCTGTCAGCAAAACGCGACAGCTTGGTCCCAACTCGGCCAAGCCGTCCGTACAGTGGAGGGCGGGACTATCTGGTTTGGTCCAACGTACCAAATATGTGCAGCAAAGGGTGCATTACGGCAGACGTCTTACTCACCAATCCAGGAATTCCATGGTGTTTTGACGGCTTACCTCACATGATACTTATAGTACTTACAGCAGGCAGCTCACCGTGGAAAATAATACTGCACCCAGGTACCTACTTAGATAGGTACTTACCTAGGTAGGTAGGTAATTAACTCGTCCAACTAAGTAAGTAAGTACAGGAGGGATGGAAGAGATTGCCTCGGGCCCAGCGTACGCGACCAGCATGACAGGACCCACAGCTCATCTCTTTAGCAGGGGTCGGGTCCACCGAAGCGAGGTCGCGAAAATGGCCGGACCAGGGGACTGTGCTTACAGCATCGTAGGTCACCCGGTTTCAGCGGCTCTCAGCCAATTAGCAGCCGCGGCCGCCGTCATGCAGTCCTCAATTCAGCACCTACCTACTAAGTAGGTAGCTCTCCGACCGGGTCTTGGGGCGGTTTGACACTATGTGCGCTAGTAGCTTAGCCACGCCCACCCAAACGTCTAGAAGGAGCAGGGGCCATGCCTTAAGCAGCTAGACCAGTAGATCCGAGTACCTAGTACAGTAAACACAAGCTTGGCACGTTTCTCTCCCTCCCATCCTCCAGCTGCGGCTCGTCATTCGTCTGCTCGAACACTCGGCTCGGCCAGAGGAACAAGGCAAAAAGAAAGAAGAGACCAAGATGGAACCGAGACATACGCAACTGCGTCGTCCGAAGAATGCATGTGTTCTGCCCGAATACCAGCATTGCAACTCGAGCCCACGGGTCCTCGAGCGCATGGAAGGCAAGTCATATGGAGTTGGTCATGGTTCTGGTCGTCGCCCTGGGCATGGACCCTCCTCGCCGACCTACTGAGTACAGTACCCTGGCCCTGTCGATCTATGTGCGCCTCCATTACTGCACTGGTATAGGCCCGTCAGCATCCTGTCATGGCCGTGGATGCAGTCAGCATCTGCGCTACACTAAGTACACTAGTCGAGGTGCGGGGACCTGGAGATGACTACTGGCACCAAAATAGACACACTCACACACACGCACATGGATCTGGAGTAGGCCAAGATCATGGATCAACGCGAACACACTGGTTTAATCAAAGGGTGGACGTGAAGAGGCAACAACCTGTATATAAGAGTCGCGATCGACCTGGCCCTCTTCCAAAGGGACCTCCGGCGTGATCATCAACCTTCTCTTCTCATCACCTCTTCCTTTGCTTCTAAGAGCCTGAGTAGCTTTTTCTACTCGCTTTTTTTCATCGCTGTTTCATCCCTTCTCCCCCCACCCTTTTTTTAAACACTCATTTATCAGAGGTTGATTGTTCCATTCCTATTACACTCGCTACACATCGGCTTCACCATGAAGTCTTTTTCATATCTCGCGCTTCTTAGCGCGATTGCGCCTTTTGCCTCGGCTGGGTAAGACACATCTTGAGGTAGCCGTCAATTTAAGGTTTACTGGCTAATATAAATCCTAAACAGCTCTGGTCCCGACGGTGTGGATGTGTTGATTGACATCATCCAGCCCCAGAACAGCTATCCTCAGACGAGTGACAAACTCATCCCCATTGCCAAGCCGGCCCAAGCAGAGTACGAATACATCATCGTGGGCTCCGGCCCTGGTGGTGCTCCGCTTGCTGCCAACCTCGCCATTGCCGGTCACAACGTGCTGCTCATCGACGCCGGTGGCGACTACGGTCACCTTCGTGAAGTCGAGGCCCCCGCTATAGCCAACCCGTCGTCGGAGAGGAACGAGGTCAGCTGGGGTTTCTTCACACACCACTACGAGAACGAGACGATCGCACTCAAGGACCGTAAGCTTACCTGGTTGACCCCAGACGGCAAGTTCTACAGTGGAGTGAATGTCCCCGAGGGATCTGAGCTCCTGGGCAACTTCTACCCCCGTTATGGTGGATTGGGCGGTTGTGCCGAGCACAACGCTCTCGTCGCCCTGCTGCCTAGCAAGAACGACTGGGACTACATCAAGAACATCACCGGCGATGACAGCTGGGACAACACCGCGATGAGGAAGTACCTAAAGAAGGTTGAGAAGGTTGAGTACCCTCTGCCTGTGGCCAATGACAGCAGCCACGGCTTCGACGGTTACATCAGCATGGCCATCAACCCCGCAGGCATCCCAGCTCAAGACGTTAAGTTGATGTCTGTCTTTGCGGGTGCTGCCAAGGCCTTCGGCGTGGACAACACAGCAGTTACCGATGCTATCAACGCGGCCGTTGCTCTGGCCCAGGAGAACAGCATCGACTACGAAACTGGCCTGCTTCCGCTCAACATGACACAGGGTATCACGGATGCCATGGCTGACATGCTGGTATGGGATATCAACAACAATGACCCCGACAGAGACACCAAGCCGGCATTTGCACGCCTTCCACAGCACATGGACGCTACCAACTACCGCCGCTCTACCCCTCGTGACTACGTCTACGATGTTGCCACGGCGAAGAACGCTGATGGCAGCAAGAAGTACAAGCTGGATGTCGCCCTCAACACTTTGGCTACTAAGGTCCTTTTCGATACTACCGGCGACAAGCCCAAGGCTGTCGGCGTTGACTTCCTGCACGGTCAGTCTCTTTACCGCGCTGATCCCCGTGCCAGTCATACCGAGAACGGTGGCGAGGCCGGCACCGTCAAGGCCACCAAGGAAGTCATCGTTTCCGGTGGTGCTTTCAACTCTCCTCAGCTGTTGAAGCTTTCTGGTGTTGGTCCCAAGGAAGAACTTGAGTCTTTCAACATTCCCGTGGTGCTAGATCTCCCTGGTGTCGGTGAGAATCTGCAGGACCGTCTGGAGACCAGTGTTAACGCTGAGTTCCCCACCAACTTCACCCGTATCCTAGCCTGCTACTACCTCGCTGCCGACGGAGACCCGTGCTGGGCTCAGTACGCTGACAGCAACAACAAAGGTGCGGAGAAGGGTACCTACGCCTCTAACGGCGTTGTTATGGGCAGCTTCTTCACTTCCTCCTACTCCGATGATGGCGAACACGATCTTTGGATTGGTGGTTTCCCTGCTCTGTTCAACGGCTTTTATCCTGGTTATTCTTCAAACGCCGCTACCGTCACTAACAAGAACTACTGGTCTTGGCTGGTTCTTAAGGCCCATACCCGGAACCACGCTGGTACCGTTAAGCTTGCTACCACCAACCCCCGTGACACCCCTATCATTACCTTCCACAACACTTACGAAGGTCTGTCCAAGGAGGAAGCTGATAAGGATGTCGGTGCTCTGCGTGAGGGTATGCGCATGGCCATGAACTTTTTCGAGAACATCCCCGCTATTGACGGTGCTGCTACTATCTTTTGGCCCCCCAAGGAGGTGAACGATGACGACGCGAAGCTCGAGGAGTGGATCGTCGAGGAGGCTTGGGGACACCACGCTTCTTGCTCCAACAAGATTGGTGGAGATGATGATCCGTTGGCCGTCTTGGACTCCAAGTTCCGCGTCCGTGGTACTGAGGGTCTTCGTGTCGTTGATGCTTCCGCCTTCCCCAAGATCCCCGGTATTTTCCCTGTTCTCCCTATCATGATGATGTCGGAGAAGGTCACCGAGGATATCCTCGCCGGCACTACCTCCCCCAACCCTGGTAGCTGCAAGGCACGCAAGAACCGACAACATTAAGTGCGAGATTGGGACGGGCGGCACTTCTACGATACCCTTAGACTGTACATAATGAGCGGGCAGTTACCGATAGAAGATCGGGGCGAGGGCGCCACAACCTGATTATCATTGATGAGCTCTACGCGTCACATATTGGGTACTGTTCTATTGTATATATTTTGGTCAACAAAACGACGATAATTATTCTTCTAGCCTACGAGCATCCTTGGTTGCATTTGCGCGGACATAGTCACTGTCATCTGGTCTTGTTTTACATCATAGCGATTGGTATTCATTCTGTTTATGCATTAAGTCATTGACACAACGTTGCTCACCATAGCAATAAATATAACATTAGTTGAAGGAATCGGTGTGCGGCTTAGTGAACCAGAGCATCCTAGTTTTGGCGACTTGGAAAAACTAGTCTCATGGTGATATGCCTGCTGTGCCTACTATAAACTGTAGCCAATACAATTCCGGTCAGGAAACTAGTTGATCTCTCGTTTCACTTGTGATCCATCCTTCATTTTCCCAACCGGGTTCATTAATTAAACAGGTGCAGCGCGCCCTGCCGTCTTGGGATAAGCGAAGTTGTTTACGGTGCGCCCTACTCGCCAAAATGGTGAGTCGGTAATTACTCCCCAATTCGCATGCTCTTAGATGTGCATACGATTTTCCCTTCATGGAGGGGCGGGCGTACAGGACGCCGCTCACGAAACCAAGATCAAATAAAGATCCTTAGCCACTCCGGCGCGCATGACCAGCGAAACGCATTGCATTACAGGACTTGAGGCTTGCGCACGAAGGATTCTATAACTATTGGGATACTAGTCTCAAATGGTCGAGATCGCGACGATCTCTGTTGACAGATCGCAAGCGGCTGAGTACTACTGTAAATTTCACGAACTGAGATTGGCTTAGTTAATACCGACATAGTAAGCGTACTTATTACATGCGTTCTCTCAAATGTTCAGCTGATCCGCCAAGCCAGGACGGAGCTGATCCTCCCTGGAGCTGAGATGGCGCAGCAATGATCTTTAGGTAGTCAAGACGTTGGACAAGACATCCCGTAGTAATGGTTAGCCAAATTTAGTCTACGTCGTTTTAAAATATCGTTTACGCCGATGCCGATTAGACCAACATATCTCACGTACATAATTTTAAAGATAACTTAGGACGTGATGTTCAGTCATTGTTTTTAAACATCATGATCCTGCCATAGTTGTTTTATTATAGCTCCAGGTTACCCCTTAATCGGATGCGATAAGCGAACCCGTTTGTTCGATAGTATATGTGCTAGATAGCCGAGCCGATTGTGGAGGAATCGCTCACGTTTAACAAAGGACTATGCTGGTTTAATTAGTCCAGCCCTAGAATATTATTATATACGTAGTACTGTATTGTGCTTACTCTAGTCAGGGATTCCACCTCGTCGCGTGTCGTTCAATATGAAGCGCAACTCGTGCTACCTTGCTACCCGGGTTGCGGGCGTCCTTCTGCACCACGCGAGAAGACTCTTCCTTGAACAAGGGTTTTGAGTGAAATTCCCGCGTCTGACGAGCGACCCATTCCAGTTGTGTCGTAGCTAGCATTGCTAGAAATTTGGCATCGAGTTCAGGCCGACTTACTTGCTGACGATGTTCCCCATGACCGCATTCTACAGGGAGATCCAATCCAGGTAGTGGGTATATGGCACCATCGTCGGGCCTCTTTTTGGAACAGCTATCATAGTGACCCTCTCCCTGACTGGAAATACGATGCATCTATGGACAAAGCAAGAGACCCCTCCAAAGAGTGACAACATGCACAAGTTCCCGCGCAATCAACGTGGCAACGTGGGTGGCGATAGCAGGCCACCAGACATGGACAAATTCGAGAACTCGGCAGAACCATACGAATGGCGCTTCTGGTGCCAAGAAACATGAAGCACTGGCTTCTTCATTAGACGAGTTTTCTTTCGAAACCGCCGCCACGTTACGGCAACCCCAGGAAACACTTGAGGTTACTCAAGCATCTGCGGCCCAAGCCGAATGGTTCAGCATCGCCCGTCAACGTTGCGTATCTTGATTAGTATTATGCGGAAGCACCACGGGCTGGTCTTTATCGACGACTCCAACGACCCGACCGATGATCAGTTTTGGGAGACTTTATACATCGGTGCACTCGAAGAGTCGTGGAAAATCGTTGACCAGCGTGCACTGCGACTGCGTTTTGGATAGGTCCTAGAGTACATCAGGACAGGTTCTTTTACCACAGAAGCACAATCTGCCACAGAAACCCTACAACGAGTACCGATTGATGTATTGGTGCATTCCAGGCATCCGTGCAATTATGATACTGGATTCTCGACTTCTACACACTTAAATTCAGACCTATGTGCGCATTGGACAGAAAAGTTACTATCTCGCATGCAAGGCTTTGGTATTCGCGGATTCCGTAGTATATTCGGGATCCTGATCGCGCTGCTCTGGGAAAATCGGCTTCTCTATGCTATCAATACATGACCACAGACTATAATCAGGAGGTGGTTCCTTCTGGAGATGAAGATTATCCTGAACTGATATCTACGTTGCAGTCAGATCGGCCCTTTATATCTGCACTATCCACGAATCATGTTGACTCGGACAAAAAGGTTGAACATGGAAGCCCTGGTGCTCACGAACAGAAAGAAGGCGACTCATTGAAGAGCAATACGGAACAAGAGCTTATCACAACTCGCCACCTACCCCAGTCACCCCCTCCGTCTACATCTGAATCGCCGTCTGAGATTTCATCATCATCGCCTTCCTCCCCCTCACCCATGTCTCTACCCCCATACTCACCTTTGCAAAGGCCCGTGGCCGAGGCTGGGATCCAAAGGAGGACGAGTACCTCGGATACCTTTGGAGTGCGACATTCCATGGTCTGAAAGGCATGTCAAGTTCAGGAAAGGTTTGGCGTTCATCTTTCAATGTCAATCCTTCAGTACAGGGACAGGGAACCTTGGGAAAGACCGTCCTTCTTACTTGTCCCGAAAAAAGACAGACTGGACCACCGGTGAGCTAGAGTACTTGCGAACTCTTCTCGAGACTGAAAAGAATTGGAATGCCGCGGCCCAAAGGTTTTGAGGAGACGTTCAACAATGGCCGATCCCTGCACCCACCGAGATCTTGGGCACAGAGACACGAAATGAAATCCAGATTCGGTGAAGCATCCAGATTTAATCAAGATCAATGGACGGCAGAGCAAGATGATTATATCCGGGTTCTGAAGGCTGACGGGATTCCCTGCAAGGAGTGGGCTGAGCACTTCCGAGGAAGATTTGACTTCCAGCGAACTGAGAGAGTCCTCAGGGAGAAGTTCATTACAGAACTTATACCTTTAAATTTCGCATATTCCGAGATCTACGATAGGTTTTAGAAAAGATTCAGAACCGAACGTAGTCAAAGATCAATAAACCAGAAATTCAAGAAACTCTGTACCCATGGCGAACCCTCCGGCGCAGAGAATCAGTCGTGGTTGAGTGATGACGACAGATCCGTCATGGAGTGGTGTCTGGTCGGCCGGGGGATCTCTTTCCCGCCTTTCCCCCGAAGATTTGGGACTGATCGAACTCAATCGGCTGTGAGCAATAGATATTATGGGTGGCGGACGAGAAAGTGAGCAGTGGAGAAAGGGACGATTGGCGACATAGTGTAAACAACGTGGATCGGGATCACAAGCAATTGGTCTCCGACCCTAGGAACCTGTTTCTATAGATTTCGCTTTCTGAGAAGCTCAATCTTAAGTGCAGTCAAGTGTATAGACAGAAACACCTTCATACCTAGGCGACAGGTCGTTTGATTTGCCTTACCTGAGAGACCTGCGGCATGATGGATGCGAGAATTGCCTCCTTAGGCGTGACATCGGCATTCATCACGTCCGAGACAGCTCTCGAAACACGTCCATGGCTTGATTAGGATGCTCATGTTCTGCATTCTTGGCAATGCCGTCCCCGCCCCGGCGTCGGCCACACCGGAGGCCCTTGATATCCAAAGCTGGTTCTGTCGTTCCACGTCCAAATGCGGACCGCCCTCGACCGGTTGTAATGTGACAGGAGCAGCCGTACAAGAGGAACGACTCCGGCTACAACTTGGTCGGGAGAGCCTTTCCGTGATATGAGGGCTACGGTCTGGATATTCGTGAGATTGCTATACGGCTTTCTCTTAGTCAACTTAGCCCACGTTAAGTAAGGAAAGCAATAGAGCTTTCTTCTGCTCGTTCGGCAGCTGCCCCCATTCAGTATCAATTTGCGATTCCTTTTTCCATTACCCCTCTCTCGTATGGTGATTATTCTACGATTACAATCTGCCGCCCTTCGGCACATAGCGCTTATGGCTACCGACATTTTGGTCGAATCGGTGCCTGAGATGCTTTCGGCCCATACAGCAACCTTTATGTGTGTGTTTTTGGTGTCATCTCCTCCGTCGTCCACTATGACAGACGCAGTGTATCCCGCTAGCAGAAGCGACAAATTTCACAGGTGATGACTGAACGACCGTCTATCCTCCGAGCCCTGAATCCGACAGGTCGAACGTTAGCGGCCACGGGAGGTACGGCGAAGTGAAAGGCAACATTCTTGATACAATAGCAGGCCACGCCTTTGAAACTAATTATTGGCTCTTATGACATTGCGAAATCGCGGATAAATATGGCAAGCTTCTCTGCACCTGCAAGGGGAACCGAGTTGTAGTTGCTTGCGCGGATTCCACGTACTGAACGATGTCCATTTAGCCCGGTTAATCCCTGGGCAATACCCCCTTCCAGAAAGGCTTTCTCAGCGACATCAACATGGTCACCCTTCGTAACCCTGAAGCAAATATTGATACGCGACCGTACTGCCTTGTCAGGTATGATCTTATAGATCTCGGGAAAGGCCTCAATGGCATCATAAATAAGTTGAGCCTTTTTGTCGGATACAGCTTGTTGTCCTTCGACTTTGTTAGGGTATGTCCGTAATAGCTTCTTGAGAACCTGGCCTGCAATGTATACACTATTGATATGATTAGTATCGTCTTACGTCAAGAATGTTAGATCAACTACAACTTACTCGAAAATACTCAATGTATTATAAAGGCTGTTGTTTTTGGCAATAGTCTCATACTGGAATATGACAGGCGGCACAGGTAAAGCAAGGTACCTCATCAAGGCCACAGAAGGCTGAGATGTTGTAGGTGGGAGGAAGCTCTTCTTTATGACCACGACAGTAATACCAGTCACTCCGAGGTTCTTCTGGGCGCCGAAGAAGATAGCTGAGAAGTTCTTCACCGGAATCTTCCTTGTGAGGATATTCGAACTCATATCGGCGACAACAATCGGGCCCTTTCCATCAGGTCCCGGCCCGAGAGACTTGGGAAACGTAGGAAATTCAACGCCATCGACCGTCTCGTTGAAGCAAAGGTAGACGAGAGCTGCATTTTCGGATAGCTTCCAGGTGCTCTCATCCGGGATTGTGCCGAACTTGCCGCCGTTCGTCTTGCGGCTATCTGCCGCGATATTGATATGCTCCGAGCCAAAGAGGCGCTCGCCCTCGGCCGCCGCTTTCTGCGACCAGCTGCCGGTAATAACGTAATCGATCTTAAGATGACGGTCCACGGCTTCCTTGAGTTGCCGCATCAACTCAGGGTGGTCGGTGGGATCGCCCTCGATATCGCCAAAGATGTCCTTGTGCTTGCGGGCAACCCAGGCGCCAACAAAGTTGTACGCTGTAGCAGAGAATTGTGCCTATGGGACAATCCGAGGTCAGCATTGCCTGCGTACTTGGGACGGCCAACGAAGGCGACATACTGTGCCACCGCCCTGCATAAAGAGGATCTCGTAGTCGTCTGGAATGTCAAGACACGAGGCTAGATCGACTTTGGCCTGATTGATGATGTCGGCTGCGAGCTGCGAGCGGTGACTGTGCTCGGCGAGGCCCAGGCCGGTCCCGTTGAAATTGACAAGAGCCTTGGCAGCGTCCTCGAGAATATCAGTAGGCACCAGAGCTGGGCCTGCGCCGAAGAAGGTGACATCTGACCTGGAGGGCATGGCGCCTCGGTAGGATCTGGACTCGAATGTGGGTATTGTTGAAGCCGTGAGGACAAAGGCTTGAAAAAATCTTGGACTGATGGTTGACGGTGCGGGGTAGGAGCCGGGCTCGCGGCATGGCGGGGTTGCGCGGCAGGTACCCAGCTACGTAGGTAGCGCTATGTGTTAGATTTAAGCGATTCCTGATTGATTATATTTAGGGTTATGATTTTAGTTTGAGGGTTTTAAGGTTTTTGAGTTTTTTTACTTAACTTAAACTTAAAGAAGTTAGTTATAATACTTAAATTTAGTTAATAAAAACTTAAAAATAATTTATAAAAAAACAATATATATATAATAAAAATAAACAAAAATAATAGCTATTTAAATAAATAGCCCTTTTATTATTATTATTAAAGGAATATATAGCTTAATAACGTAATGGTTAAATATTTAGTTGTTATTTTAAGTTACGGCTATTTGCCCTAGTGGTTTAAGGTGTAGCCGTACGGACATATATGTGGCTATATGGCTAGTGTGTGTGGCTAAGTATACGGACTCCCCTATACACGTCCTTTCTTTATATATAATCAGGGTTATGATTTAGTGAATAATTAAGTTAATGTTAAAACTTGGTAAAATAGGCTTTATAAAATTAAAAGGTGGGTTAATATTAAAACAAAAAATCAATTAAAATATTATTAACTAAAGGCTATTTAACCTAATAAAGTATATATTTTTACCGCTATTTTTAATATAGTAATTAATTTTTAAAGCTTAAATTTAAGGCCTTAAGTTATAAACTTAAAAAACTTAAACTTAAAAATCTTAAATAATATATATTTAATTTAGGACTAGTGTTAAAAATAAATACTTTATATGGTTAAATAGCCTTTAATTAATAATATTTTAATTTATTTTTTGTTTTTAAATTAACTTACTTTTCGATTTTATACACCTTGTTTTACTAAGTTTTAACACTAACTTAATTATTTATTAAATTATAACCTTATATATAATAGTTTTATTTTTAGACTATAGCCTTAGTAAAAGTCTTTTTTTTTTTTTACCTTAATATTAAAATATATATTTAAAATCTAATTAACGGTACAACAAGTGCACCATTATAAAAACTTAATTAAGTTTTAAATTAATTAATAAAAACTTAAAAAACACTTAAACTTAAATTATAAGCTTGTTAACTAACTTAAACAAGTACTTTTTATTAAGTTTATAGTTTACTAACTAAATTAATAATAAGTTATTATTAAATTAAGTTTAAGTTAGTTATTAAACAAACTTAAACTAACTTAAATTAATTTTATAAATTAAATTAGTTAGTAAAAACTTTAAAGTAAAGGCAAAAAATTAAGATTAGCCCTTATAAAAATATATTATATATAAAGACTAAGGTTATAATTTAAGTTTAAGTTTTTTAAGTTTTTTAAATTATTAACTTAAACTTAGCTTATTTACTAAAACTTAAACTTAATTAAATTAGTCTAAGTTTAAATTTTTAATAAATAATTAAATTTAAGTTTACTTACTAACTAACTTAAGTTAAGTTAAGTTTTTTAAGTTAATAACTTAAAAAACTTAAAAAACTTAAAGGTGGAGGCTAAAAATCAAAAATTAAATAATAAAAATAAAGGATAATTAAATAGGTTACCCGTTTATTTTTATTATTTATACTTTATTTTTTATAAATATTTAAATATTTATAAAAATAAATATTTAATATTTTATTATTATTATTTTAATATTTAAAAAATAATAATTAATTTAATAAAAATAATAAAAATAAACGGGTAACCTATTTAATTACCCTTTATTATTATTATATTAATTATATTAACCCTTTATTTTTATTATTTAATTTTTAATTTTTAGCCCCTACCTTTAAGTTTTTTAAGTTATTAATTATTTATTAAAAACTTATTGAGTTAGTTTAAGTTTACCTATTAACTAACTTATTAAGTTTAAGTTTACTTATTAATTAACTTAAAACTTAATTTTTAAGTTTAAGTTTGCCTATTAACTAACTTATTAAGTTTTTATTTACTAAATTATTCACTAAATTATAACCTTAATAAAGACTAATAAAAACCTAGCTATTTAAATATAATAACCGTTTATATTTATTATATTTAATTAATTAATTATAAATATTTAAATTTCATTAAAATATTTTAATAATTATTATTAAAGCTATAATTTAATGAATAATTTAATTATTAAAAACTTAATAAGTTAGTTAATAAGCAAACTTAAAATTAAACTAACTTAATAAAAGATATAATTTAAGTAATAAAATAAAGCTTAATTTAAAGGAAAAAAAAGAGTATTTTACAAACAAATCTGTAAAATAAATATGTTTGCGAGCACACTTTATATGCTAGGTAGCTGTTAACTAATAATCGTTGCTAGGTAACAGCCTTATAAGGCTGCCCTTAATAATAACGCTTTTATTTATAGCCTAAACCCCCTAAGGGTTTATATTAAAATGCTAGGCTATAAAAAACTTTTAATAGTTTTGTTAGTTTAACGTAATAAATTAAACAAATATTTATATAAATATTTTTATACTTTAAGTATAGCTTTTTTTGTTTTTTTGTTTTTTTTAACGGTATTTACTTAATTTTTTTTTATCCGCTTTAAATGCTTTTTTAAATATAGTTTTTTTTGCTAGTGTTATTTTTGCGTTACATATTATTTAAGCTTTTTTTTAGCTATAAACTTTTATAGCTTTAAACTATGTTATATTAGCTTTTTAATTTAACTTAATAAAATAATTTTCAAAAATTTAAGCTTTATATAAATTATTAAAACGTTATTAAAAGCGGATAAAATTACTTTACGTAGTTTTTTTTACGGGCAAAAAGCTAACTAGTTATTTAATAAAAGCTTTTTTATATCCTTTGTTATACCTAGCACACTTTTAAAGACAAAGCTTTTACAATATATGCTATATTGTACAAAAAATCTACAAATAAAGAAAAAAAAAGAAAAAGAATAAAAGCTAGCTGTATAAAATCTACCTAAATATATGTATAGGGTAAGGCTGCCCTAGTAGGGCTATAGTAAGGTATAAGTATAGTAGCTAGTACATAGTGCAGCCACCGGCTAAGCTATATATAGACTACTAATTTATAACTACCCCCTTTTAAAAAAAAATTGTTAGCTCGTCCGTAAAATATATACAATATTTAAACAGTTAACTTTTAACTGTTTTTTAACGAAAAAAAAAATTACTTTAAATTTTTACTTATATAATTATCGCTAGGCCCTTTTTTTATTAAATTACTATATAAGCTTTTTTATATGTTAAATTAACAATTTTTCCGCTAATATAGCTTACGTATATTAACGCTTTATTATTGTCTTTTGTTATATTATAGCTTTATTATTATGAAAATATATAGCTATAAATTTTTTATTATACGTTATATTTAACTATACTTATAATTTTATTAATAGTTTTATAAAATTAAAGTTTATTTTATAAAACTTTTTTAATAATATTACGTTGTTTTTAAAAAATTTAAAAAATATTACTTATTATTAATATCATATTTTTTTAATTAACTTAATATTAAAGTTTATAATAATAAATTTTTAAAGTTTATATTTTTTAAATTATAAACTTTTTTTTATTTTTAAGTTTTATAGTTTTTTTTCGGGATTTTTTATTATTTATTTTAAAATTAAATTATTAAAATATGTTTATAATCGGTTTATATAATATTAATTTATAGTTTACTAAAAAAATAAAATATCGAGCATAAATATATTAAATTTTTTTTTAAATATTTTATATTTTTACTATATTATTAAAAAATTAAATTTATTAAAAAGTTTATTTATTTTTTATAATTTATTTTTAAGATTAAAATATAATTTTTAATATTAAAATTAAGTTTATACCGTCCTTAGTTCGTTTACATTATTATACGCTATTAACTATAAATAAAATACTTTTTAATAATATTTATAAAATTAACTATTTTTTATACGTTTTTTTATAAAGTTTTTTTATAAATCAATAAGTGTTTTAACTTTTATATAGCTGTTTTATTTTGTTAATTAAAATATAAAAATATAAAAAATCCTATTTTTACTTTATAAAATAATAATTGTATAAATTTATAAAATAAAAAAGCTTATATATAATTTATAGCAAGTATACGTTTTAACTAATTATTTTAATAATCACTTATATATAAATATAATTATTAATTTAAATATTTAGTTATAATTTTAGCTTGTTTTATAGTTTTATAAGATTTTATTAAAGCTAAAATATATTTAATACCTATAAGTTTATATAACTTATTTATAAAAATAAAAATAAATTAAAATTTATAATTAAAAATAATTATTGTTAAAACTGTAAATATTTTTAAAAAAATTTATAATATATTTTAGCTATATTTTTAGTTATAGCTTATATAGTATAAAATATTATTTAAACTTTTTTTTTTAATTAGTTAACTATAACTAGGGTTATAATTTAAGTTTAAGTTTTTTAAGTTTTTTAAGGTATTAACTTAAACTTATCTTATTTATTAAAATTTAAACTTAATTAAGTTAGTTTAAGTGTAAATTTTTAATAAATAATTAAGTTTAAGTTTGTTTATTGACTAACTTAAGTTAGTTTAAGTTTTTTAAGTTAATAACTTAAAAAACTTAAAAAACTTAAAGGTAAAGGCTAAAAATTAAAAATTAAATAATAAAAATAAAGGGTTAATATAATTAAAATAATAATAATAAAGGGTAATTAAATAAGTTGCCCGTTGATTTTTATTATTTATACTTTATTATTTATAAATATTTAAATATTTATAAAAATAAATATTAAATATTTTATTATTATTATTTTAATATTTAAAAAATAATAATTAATATAATAAAAACAATAAAAATAAACGGGTAACCTATTTTGATAGGGGAACACTGGTTTGATAAAAACGTCTTAATTGATTAATCTAGCTAAGCTTGTCTATCTGTAGACATTGTTTATGTAGACGGGACGCTGTCAGCCAAAGGCTGTCAGCTAACGTCATTATAACGTTATTAACCCTGTTATCTGCCCCCTTCGGAAAAAAAAAATAAACAACGTTTTTATTGTTGCCTTTTATTTCGTCCGTATAATTTTAAATATAAGAAAAGCTTGTGTTTAAATTAGTATATAATTAAATTAGTTTACGATTGCGTTAATATATTAATATTAACAATTTAATTATAGGAGAAGCACGGTGTACGATTAAGTTAATATATTAGTATTAACGACCTAAACATAAAAAAAGCACGCGATTAAATTATTATTTAATAGGATTAAATCTGCTTAAGGAAGGTATTAAAGATTATGTTAGCGTAAATAAAGGTATTAATATAAAGATTGTATTGGCGTAAAAAATGTTAATATTATATTTAAGGCTTACTAGCTACGTTGGCTTATTAGCTAACAACAAGGATTTTTATAGCTTTATAATATTTTTATAACAATTTAACGTTTTTTAGGTATTTTAATTTTTTTTTTAAATATATTTTTAATAAATTATAAAATAGCAAATAAGCTATTTTTTAGTTAAATTTAATTATTTTTTTTAATATTAACTAATATTTATAATTTTAGTTTTTTTTTTTGTTATATTTGTTTTAATAAAAATAAATTGTTTATTAAATTAATTATTATTTGTTTTTATAATACGGATATAAAACTAAAGCCTATTTTTATTATTTATAGCGCTTTTAGTAGTTTATATTTTATTAAAGTTATAAAATATTTTTTAAAAGCGTTTTTAATTTTTATAGTTATTATTATTTAAAAATTAGCTTTAATATTTTTAATAAAGCAAGTCGAACTTATTACTTTATTAATTTTTACTATAATATATTTTACTATTGTTTTTTTTTTAAATTTAAAAAAGTTTTCAATTTATATATTAATAGCGTTAACTTGCTTTTATAACTAGTTAATTATATTTAAGCTTCGCGTACTATATTTATCGATTTTATTAACTAGTAGGTTAAATATATTATTAGTTATACTATTAATATTGTTAACGTTTTTTTGCAAAGTTTTTTAAGTTATATATAATATAATGTTTATATTAATTATATTTTTAGCTATTAATATTTTATTTTATAAAAACTAAAAGTTTAAGTTAATAGTGTTTTTATTACCGATATATTGAAATATATAGTATTATATATTTATAATTAAAGCTATCGGTAGTAAATTTAGTTCCGGCGTATTTTTTTTTTAGTAGTTATTTAGCTATATAATAATAATATTAAGTTTTTAATATATAATAAAGTTTTTGTTTTATTTTTAAAACAAAATATTATATATTAAGTTATATTTACGTTATATTTATAAAATTTTTTTTTCGAAAATATTAAAGGCGTTATTAAATATATTTCTTTTTTTATATTTTATAAAGTCGGCTATTTCGATTATATTGTTTGCTGCTGTTAGTATTGCTGTTTTTAGCGCTATTAAAGTCGATATATTATAATAGTAGTTTAGCTAATATTTAAGGACTTTAGCAACGTTATTTAATAATATTAAAAAAATAAAACTTATGCGCGTTAATAAATATTCGATTATATTTAAAAAAGTTTTAAAGCTATATTTTATATTTTTAAATAATTATAAAGCTTTTATTGCTTTTTTATAAAGTAGGTTTAATTTAATAGTTAGTAGTTTATAGTTATTGTTTTTTTAAATTTATATAATTATTTTAAGCTATTTTTTTATAGTTATATATAGCTATTTTTTAAACGGTTAACTATTAGGAATAATTATTACTCAGTAAGCTATAATTTTTTTAATCGATTTTTTTTTTTAAAAGGTATTTTTAAATAATATTAATATTTAATATATTTTAAGCGTAGAGCTTACGTTTGCTAAAATAAAGTTAAATCGGTTTATAATTTAGTTTTATTAGTAGTTTTTTTTTTTTTTTTTTTAAGCTAAATAGTTTTTAATTAAGGTTATTTTTAATAGCGTTTTTAATTTTTTTTGCAATATTTTTAAAATATTTTATTGTTTTATTATAAGCTTTAAATATTATTTTTAATTTTATTTTAAAATTAAATATTAGTTTAAAAACTTTAAATAAAATTAAAGTATCGATTTAATTTTTGCTTAAGTAGCTATATACTTTTTATACTTTGTTTTATTTTAAGGTTTTTAATATTATTAAACGGATTAAAAACGTTAAAATAATTATATACGTTAGAAGATTAAAGGTATTAAAAGATTAAAGGTGTTAAAAGATTAAAGGTATTAAAAGATTAAAGGTATTAGAAGATTAAGGGTATTAAAAAATTAAAGGTATTAAAGGATTAAAAGTATTAGAAAGCTAGGTTTAATTGTTTTAGTTTAATTAAAAAAAGGGCTTTAGAATAAATGTAAAAATTGTATTAAATGCGTTAATTATAAGGTATATATAGAAAAATTTTTAATAAATATATAGGATTATAAAGTTAAAAAGTATTTATAATATTTGCTTATATAAATTATATCGAGTTTATTTTATTAGTTTGTTTAGCTTTGTTTATTATATAGCTTTTTATATTAGTAAATAAATGTTCGTCCGGGAAATTATATTTACTATTTTTTAATTTTATTCCGGTAATACTATTTTAATTGGCTTATTATTATTTAATTCGGTTATTTTTTTAATTTTTAATTCGTTTAATATTATAGGGTACTTTTTGTTAAATTTAATAATAAGTTTTATAGTATTTTTTATTAGTAAAATATAAAAGTACTATTTATTATATTTATTTATATAGTTTTTTTATTTAATAAAATATTTAATAGTTAAACGTTATTTTATTTTAGTTATTTTTTTTTTAAAAATAGTTTTTATTTTAT